>JAOXNN020089600.1:0-32044 GCA_028571205.2 Hydropsyche betteni | reverse complement strand
TCTTCTTCTCCTATCAATTCTTCAAAAAAGAGTGTCCAGAGTGTCCAGTCCTGGTCAGAGGCGGTATGGAGGTGTCCCGAAAGCGGGATTCGGGCGGGATGCACTAGCCGCAAATGCGCTTTGAATGCCATACGTCGTAAGAGATGCATCTTATCCAGCGATGGCACTGCCTGTCACCATCTGACGCAACGATTGAAGGGGCCTGAAGCGGAGTGCGACAGCCCATTTCGGATCGCCGCTCCGGGCGGTACGTAGTAGTCCGATGGACCTATCCACTAAGTGGCGCTTCGGACGCCGAACGCCTCAGGGGCGGCTGTCCAGGTCCGCCGCGTTCAAATCGCGCCACCACGGAAATCGCATCGTGAACGGCAGCTCGGCGGCTGCGGCCGAACGGAGCTTCACGATCGCTTCGCCTACATGCAGCCCGCGAATGTCAGTAGCGTTCCAACCCTCGGGATCATCCGGATCAATCAACTCTGCGGTCGACCGCGCCGTGGCTACTCCGCCCTCCCGCATGAAGAACACCGAGCCGAAACCGTCGAGCACTGATTGAAGCCGCTCGTCTACCTGATCAAGGCGCTGCAAAGCAAAGACAAGTCGCAGCCCGGCCTCTCGCGCTTTGTCCCTCAAGTTCGAGACGAGCACCACGGCCTCTTCTGACATGGGGGCGACTTCGGACAGCTCGTCGCAGTACAAAGTCGTCGATCTGCCCTGGTTGAACCAACCCTCGGTCGAGGGTCGACCCATCATTTCTGCGTACAACAGATGCATCACCACTGACCGCATGATCCGCAGAGGTTGGCCGTCTACAGCGTCGCCAGAGCCGGTCGGAGCAACGTTCAAGATCACCACGGCGTGACGCTCGATCAAGCGACCCAGCCCCACGCTCTTGCGTCCCTTAGTCGGCGCCCACAGCGACTTGTAGGCGAGCAAAGTGTGAATCTTGTTCCGGGACGAATTCAGCGGGTGGTCTCTATTCCCACCCCGAGCCGACTGATACTTCTCGACACGCTCCTCTGACGACTGCCAGCTGTCCCACGCCTCAACCAACTCGTTAGACGCCTCGCCGCTGGCAACAAGATCGGCAACAGCGTTGACCACAGCGTTGCGCCTCTCCACCTTCCCCAGGCCAGTCAGAACGCCAGACATCAACATGATGTTTCGGCTCTTCAGCCCGGCAGACTCGTACACACCGGGCGGAATCAGCTGAGCCAGCCAGAACGCACCTTCAAGCACCGGAATGTTGTCCGGACCGTATCCGTCAGGATCGGAGTACCGCATCGCCTCGACGAGACGCCGGGCGTTACGCAGAGGGTTCGGGTCGGCGAAGAAGTCGAGCCGAACTGATGCTGCCTCGGCCAAGTCAATGACCACGGGCTCGACCCCAGCAGCCCGAGCAGACTCCAAAGCCTTGTCCCGGCCAGGACCCTTGACTTCAAGCCAGATAGCACCGTCGCTCTTCCCTCGATTCACCAGATCCGACATCCACAGCGCAATTATCGCTGCTGTTTTGCCGGAACCCGGGCCGCCGAACGCCAGGACCCCGTTGAATCGTTCAGCAGCATCCAGCCAGACCCACGACCCGTCAACATCGTGACCCAACCGAGACGCTCCGGGGGTAGGTCGGAGAAGGCGACTGGCGGGTCTCTGAATGCGCGACGACTCACCAAAGGAACCAGCCGACCCAGCCTCCTCGAACGGGGGAGCGAAGCACGCTGCGAACTGCGTGTCGTTCATAGGCACCAACTCGCCCGGCCAGCCCAAATCCGACAAGCCCGGCTTCTTACCCTCAGACCGATCTAAACGACGCTGCAACTCAAGCAGCTGACGCACGCGACCCATCTTCGCTGGCGGCGGAAGCAGATACCCGCGATTCAGCTGAAACTCCAGCAGCAGCCGCTCCGGCACGACAACACCCGCTCCGAACATCAGCACCAACACTCCAAACAAGACCGCACCGCCAGCGGACCAAGCAGCGATCCCGCCCAAACCGACCGCAGCAACGAACCCGACTGCGAATGCCGCCGAGATCGCAGCCTCAGTCCAGGCGTTCAGCGGACGAGCGCTCATCTGAAACCGATGCCCAGGCAGGGACGCCACGCTCGATACAACCAGCGCCTTCGCTACAGCGGCGTCGTCTGAGACAGCCAGAACCCGAGTGGCCATCCGAGAATGCGCCTGGTTCTCAGCGCCCCGCTCCGTCTCCGCAAGCCGCACCGAGTTCACCAGCCGGCGCTGTGCACGTGCCGACAACGGCACGCCCGCCACGATCAACGTCGTCGGAACCTCCGAACGGGCGATAGCAGCGGTCGCCACGTCAGCATGCCGGTTGGCCAGCATCCCAGGAGCGCCCTCCGCTGGGCGAGGACGGCCCCGGCGCGCCGTGTACCACGATCCGTCCAATCCGAAATCAGGATCGTTGTCCAAAATCTCAGCCTTCGCTTGCAGGGCGCGGGCGATTCCCTCCACTGCCTCAGTGGCCTGGCTTTCGGACGCTCCCCACCAAGACACATACGTCTCGACAGCGGAGCCGGCAGAACCAGTGCGCACAATCATCCCGCCGCCCCGAATACCCAAAGCGGACTCAGCCTCAAGCAACGACACAAAGCCTGCCGCCTTGCCGGACAAGTCCTCATGTTGCGTTGCGTGCCGGCCAGTCGGAACCATCCTGAACCAACACGCAGTCTTCTGGGCCTGACGATGCTGAGCTGCAGCAGACCCCCGCCACCAGACGAACACGAGGACCGCCAGCAGCACAAACGCAAGAACCAAGACCACCAACATGGCCGAATTATGCCCTTTAGGTCAGCGGAGCGACCCTAGCGCTCGGAGCCCGATCGAAATGCCATTCGCCACGCGCTAGGGTCGACGCCGCCATACTTCCTGGTGCCTGCCGTCCCAGCGCCCGCCCGGTCCGTGGTCCGCACCGGAGAGCCTTCGGGGATACGGTCCACAAAGTCGCCAAAAGCGATGCGAAAGTCTGACCGCAGGGAGTCATTGGCATCAAACTCCATCGACGTCACCCAGAATCCGCCCAATATCTCGGGCTCGACAACTGCGAATCGATCACGCAATCCCAGGTCGCCCGCCCCGAAATATCCTGCCAGCTTCGCCAACTTCCTAGCTTCGCGCTCAGTGCCAGCGACAAAGAACACCTCAATGTTCCGGGACGCAGTCGCAGCGTCGTCCAGAGACGAATACCACACATCTAGCCCAGTTCCGACATTGCTAGCGAACCAATCCAAGCCATCAGCCGAAGTAAACGGGCTCGCCCCAGCGCTCGACCGCATCGTCTGAGCCGGCTCGTCTTCGAGCGGAGCATCAGCCCACGGGTCATTGTCGAAGATCGACCGCTCTGGGGCCAACGGGTTGTCATCGGCCACAGCCTGCCTCGCCGCAGCCAGAACGGCAGTCCTCGTCGCCGCTCCCGCCCTGAAGCCGCCAGCGACCTTGATCGGCCTGCCCAACGAGTCAACTCGCCCAGTCGTCACCGTGCGCCGCGAACCAAGCGACCCAACCAACCCAGGAGCACGCCTCACGACGCGCCTCCGTTCAGCACACGCTTCGCAGCGGCCGTAGCGTCCGCCACGGCCGACCGCAGCGCACTCGGATCGGCAGCAACCACGTTCCGCCAATGCACCAGATACTTCTGGTGATTCTCTCGCCCCTCCTCAGACGAAATCCCGATCTCCGAGCAGATCATGGCCGCCGACAACTCAGCCACCAGCTCTTCCCGAGCGTACGACTCCGACCCGAAACCCCTGAAGTTCACAACGCCGTCCCGCGCCAGCCTGGACGCATGACCCGTCGAGTGAGCACGTTCGTGCGCCAGAGTCCCGTAATACGACTCGGCGTCACGGAACGAGTCGCTCGGCGGCATCTCAATCGTGTCCGAAGTAGGGGAGTACGCCGCAACCGAACCCCTGTGAACAGCGACCTCGCCCTTATGGACCAGCGCCTCCTCGGCGCGGTGAATGCGTTCGATCTCGGTGCGAACCGGCATCCGCATGCTCAACAAATCATCCATCGACGCATCCGAACCGGGTGACTGCTCGACCTGATCGAATCGGAACACGTACTCGACGCTGAACCCGGCGCTCCGAGTTTCGGTCTCGACACCGCCGAGACCATCGTTAACCTCAACCTTCCTCAAGCGCGGCCTGAAGATGGCGTGCCCCTTCTCGCCCTTCTTCACAGCGAACCCGAGGTCTTTCCACTGATTGAACCCAGCGAACACGCCGCCGCCGCTCATTGCCAACGCCAGGAAGTTGCTGCCCGAGTACTTATGCCCGGTAGCAGCGTTCACGGGAGCGGCGAGATCCTGCCATGGACGCACCCAATCGCCCGAAGCAGCACCACTCTCAATAGCGGCGTCAATCGACTCGACGAAGCGATCAGCGAAATCACGAAGCGCCTTGTCCTTCTTGGCCTCAAGCTGCTCCGGAGTCAGCGCAGCTCGTTTCGCAGCCGCTCGTCCCCTGCCCGCAGCGGTCTTCGTCTTCGCCGTTCCGCGCACCTTATGGGCGTTGGACCCCGTAGTGCCACCCGTTCGATTCTTCGTCAGCGCCATGTTTGGGACTATGCCGGGCCAAAACGGCGGAGTGAGCGCGCCCAGTCAGTCGTCGGGTGGTGGTGTTGGAGCCGTCGGGCCGGAACAGGGGCGAATGGGGGTTGCTGACATCGAAGACGGGACAGTAGTCGCCGGCTCGACCAGCGACCCACACGTTCAACACCACACGTTCAACACCACACGCTCTCCGCCGCCAGCCTCACCCGGCCGGGACCAGTCCTGTCGCCTCTAGCGACCTCCCCTCCTGCCGCCAGGAAATGCTGCGACTGTCACTGCGTGCGGGCATAGTGTTCGTAGCAAGCTCAGAAGGAAGCCAGCATGACCCCAAAATCTACGGCAGCGACCATTGCGAAATGGTTCATCCAGTGGGCGTACGTGAACGACGCCGATCTCTCGAACCTCAAGCTCCAGAAACTGCTCTACCTCGCCCAGGGCGAGTATCTGGCTGCCAACGGCGGTCAGCCCCTTTTCAGCGACCGGATCGAAGCCTGGCAGCACGGGCCTGTCGTCAGCCCGATCTACCACGGCTACAAGCACTTCGGGACGGCGGATGTCACGCCCGACCCGTCCCAGGAGTTTGAGTGGTCCGAAGTCGACGACGACGCAACCCAGTTCTTGATCCAACTGTGGAACACCTACGGTGGCTACGGCGCTTGGCAGCTGCGAAACATCACCAACGATCAATCGCCGTGGAGCGACGTGTACGTGCCGGACACTCACCGCATCGAGATAACCGTCGACTCAATGAATCGCTATTTCTCAGCGGAGTAAGCGTGTCGAAGAGCGTCGGAATAGACGACTGGGGGGATGGCCCCGCTCAGGCCATCCGGCTACTACTGACATCTGAACGCAATCGACTGACATTCGCGTGCAACTGCACTGACATTTGCATGCAATCGCACTGACAATGGGATGCAATTCCCACTGACATTTGCATGCAACTTCACATCAACTACATCCGGACGTGGAGCCGCACGTGAGACATATTGCACATGATCCACTTTTGGTGGTCAGTCCCCCACATTCACAGAAGGAAACGTCGCCGTAAGAGGCGTAAAGGGGAGAGGGAGACTGCTCATCCACAGCCTTACTCGAACGATCGGGCTCAAGCAAGTGCTCCTTATTGAGTTCTTCAATTCTCTCCGAAGACGTCTTTATGCCCAAAGAAGAACGCTCTTCAAGAGTCATATACTCCCGCGCCAGCAGACGACCGACATAGTCGATGAGAGACTCGGCGATACGGAAGTCCGGATCAGACGTCATGCCAGCTGGCTCGAACTTCGAACCGACGAACGTCCGTATCGTCTCAACCAGAGGAACACCGTACTGCCAACCGTGAGACACGGCGATAGCCAACTGATCCATGATCCCCGACAGGGCCGAGCCCTGCTTCGAGACCCGCAGGAACAGTTCGCCAGGACGGCCATCCGGATACTGTCCGACAGTGGCGTAACCCTGCACACCACCGACCGTGAACTCGAACGTGCGAGAATCCCGAGCAACGGGCATCCTCTCGCGTTCCCGAGGCGCAGCGATGACAGCAGCAGGAGCAGCGCCCTTCTTGCCGTCCTTCTGAGCGTTGAGCGGCTGATGATGCTTCGAACCGTCGCGGTATACGGCCACGGCCTTCAGCCCAAGCCGCCAGGCGTCCACGATCGTTTGGCGAATGTCGTCGGGCGTCGCATCAGACGGGCAGTTGATCGTCTTCGAGATCGCTCCAGACAGGAACGGTTGAACAGCGCTCATCATCATGATGTGACCCATGGGTGCGATCGCGTCCTGGCCCACAGCGCACGAGAAGACGCTGTAGTGCTCTGGGCGCAGCCCAGGAGCCCCCGCCACAGTGTTCGAAGCCGCGACATGAGCTTCGATGCCTTGAGCCGTCGTCTCGTCGTAGCCAAGCGAGCGCAATGCCCGGCGCACAGACTGATTGACGATCGTCATGTGGCCGCCGTCGGACAAGCTCTTCATCTTCACGAGAGCAAAGTCTGGTTCGATGCCCAGCGTGTCGCAGTCCATCAGTAGACCAATCGTGCCGGTCGGAGCAAGGACCGACACCTGAGCGTTACGCACCCCCACTCGACGCGCTTTGCGCACAGCAGCTGACCAGTCGCCCTCAGCGGCATGCTGAATGGGCGAGGCAGCCAGCGCCTTTGCTGCGGTCCGGTGCATGCCGAGAACGTGCAACATCGCATCGGAATCGGCCTCGTAGCCACCGAAGGGACCCATCCGCTCGGCCATATCCGCTGACGCCCGATACGCAGCCCCAGTCATGAGGGCCGTGACTGAACCAGCCCAAGCCCGAGCAGCGTCAGAATCGTACGGCAACCCCTGACACATGAGAGTGGCTCCGAGGTTGGCGAAGCCGAGTCCCAGCTGGCGGTACTCGCGAGTCGTGGCAGCGATCTTCTCGGTTGGATAGTCGGAGCGACCAACGAGGATGTCTTGGGCTACTAGAACGATGCGGCAGACGTGGCGGAAGAGGTCCGCATCGAACGAACCGTCGTCGCCCAAGAACTTGATCAGGTTCACGCTGGCGAGGTTGCACGCCGAGTTGTCCAAGTGGACGTACTCGCTGCACGGGTTGGACCCATTGATCGGGCCGCGATTCGGAGCGGTGTGCCACCGATTGATCGTCGAGCTGAACTGGACGCCAGGGTCGGCACATTCCCACGCAGCCTGAGCGATCTGCTGGAGTAGATCAGACGCCTTCAATGTCTTCGTCGGCTCCCCGTCAGTTCGACCAGTTAGAGCCCACGACTGACCGTTCAGAGCAGACTCCATGAACTCATCCGACAGACGGACCGAGTTGTTGGCATTCTGGTACTGGACAGAGAACGCATCCGCTCCGTTGTACGCCATGTCAAAGCCGGCGTCAGCCAGAGCGCGAGCCTTCCGTTCCTCAATCACCTTGCACCAAATGAACTCTTCGACGTCCGGATGGTCGGCATCTAGAATGATCATCTTCGCCGCGCGCCTAGTTTTACCGCCGCTCTTGATTGTGCCCGCCGATGCATCTGCCCCACGCATGAATGTCACTGGACCCGAAGCGACGCCACCACCGCGCAACTTCTCACCAGACCCTCGGATCTTCGACAAGTTGACTCCAGCGCCGGACCCGCCCTTAAAAATGCGAGCTTCTTCGGCGTACCAGTTCAGAATCTGGTCCATGTCATCCTCGACGGCGAGGATAAAGCAGTTGTGAATACGCAGGCCCGTTCCAGTCAGATACTCGCCATTGCTGGTCTGGATGTCATACACGTCCATGTTGCCCAATGGCTCGATTTCGACAACTTGCACGGTGTGTCCGCCGATGTCCCTCATACCAGAAGCCGAAAGGCCCTCTTCGAGAGCTGCCCTCTTTGTGGGGTCTACGAAGCCCACTTCTGACGCAAAAAGTCGCCTATTAGGCAGGGAGCCGATGCTAAGCCTCCAGGAGGGGTTTCGGTCCGGACGCTTCTCTATGCCAGAGTATACTCGTCCCCTGATGCCAAGACGGCCCAGCAACATCTGGATGCCGCGAATCATCGCCTCGCTCTCCATAGACACGCAAGGCTCGCCGCCTGCGACATAACCGTCCGCCTGGAACACCGACCTAAGCCAGGCCCGGACCATCTGCAAATCGGCTGTAAGAAGCTGTGACGGAGGCTTCATCGATGGGCCTCGATCTAACAAGTTCCACTTTTCCGCAAATGGAATGCTGTGATTGCCGTAGGTTCGATAGCGGATGATTTCTTTGCCGCCTGACGTAATCTGCGAACTTCGCTTGACATGAACGTCTGGAAATATGGATGTCATCAGGCCCGACACATATGCATCTTCCTCGGCGTTCACTGCCATGGCCTCAACGGTGAATGAAGTCGCAGAGGGAGACTTGCCTACGAACCCATCTGTCGCTAGCCAACCTGCCAAGGCAGCTTCATCCACATCGTTGCTGGAAGCGGAGTAGGTCGTTTCGTCGGCCTGTCGCACCCAAACAACAGAGTCTCCAACGGTCAGTTCGTCCGAACGCACCCAGCGACCCGTGATTCCGTCATCTGAAGAGATGCTGCCTTTCCAGACAAGATGGTCGCCCGTAGAGTCGAACCACGAGCCATCAGCAAGGTGGTGCCGCCGGACAGCCCTGCGGCCATTGCATTTAGTCGCTGTGATAGAAGCGATGCCCTTTGCCGTCCACACTTTCGTGCCGACCTTGTCTTCCTCCGCAAGCAGCCCGATCGGAACTAGACCTTCGAGAGTTCGTACCAGGGCGTCGTATGGCTGACACGCGCTTGCCTGTTGAGGTACGCCCTTGGCGCCAATGTTGAACCAGACGGGCGAGTTGAACGCCGCCATCTGATGAATCAGAACAGCCTTCAGTTCGCTCCGGAACGTGTCCGCTTCGGCTTCGTCGAAGTAGCCGTCCGACTTGCCCCAGGCAGCGATCGTGTCGACGATCCGGTCGGCCACCTGACGCAGCGAAGACTCCCGCTCAGCGGTCCCGACATGCCCGCGGAAGTACTTCTGCGCAAGGATGTTGGCGGCGTTGGCGCTCCAGCCCAGCGGCACCTCGACGCCACGCTGCTCGAAGACATTGCCACCAGAGCGGGCGTCAGGAATGACGCAGTCGACTTTGGTCCAAGTCACCGTGTCGTACGGGTGCTCGCCGTCGGCGACAAGACGGCGACGCACGAGAGGTTCTTTCGGAGCGGCAGAGGGGCTATCAGGAGACATGAAGTCGAGTATGCCGTATTGGCAGGACGCGAGTGACAGACAGTTCGCTAGCCAACAGAATGGGGGCTTTTGGACTACCGCCTGCTCGTCCTAGACGGGCTCTCGCCCAGCAGCTTCTCCAGAATCGAGGTCACATCTGAGCTGTCGAGTGGATCGATTGGCAGCAAGACCTCACGCCCAGCAGCCTCTGCGCCATCCTTATCGCCAACTAAGACCGGGACCGTTCCACCCTCGTCGCCGACCAGAGTAGATCCAGGGACAACACCCGAGCCGACGCGCGATCTATCGCCGCGACCAGAGCCGCCAGACTCTGCGCCGACGCTCACTCCGACGCCGCTTGCCTCAAGCTCGTCCAGGCTAAGTTCAATCTCGCCGACCATTTCCTCGTCGCTTCGGAACTCTCGGTGGTCGTCCTGTCCTTCGTCTTCGAACATCTCATCGAGAAGCTCGGATCTGACAGCAGGCTCAGCGGTCGGTGGCGTGGACAGCATAGAAGTTGGCAGGGCGGTGCCTTGCGACGCCCTGCGCGCCATCAGTCTGGACCTGTTTCGGGAGGCGTCGCGTTGCTGCTTCTTCTTCTCAGCAGCCAGTGCCTTTTCTTCCTTCGTCAGCTTCGAAGTCGCCGAGTCCAGTTTCGCCGCCTTCTTGGCGATCTCCTTGGCTTCCTTCGCCGCCTTGCCTGCTTCACGTTCTGCTGCCTTCAGCGCCTTGCGCTCTGCCCGCATCTGCTCGGCTTCGGCTTTACTCAGCTGCGCCAGTGCCTTGCGCCGTGCGATTGCAGCTTTGAGGTCCAGGGCTGAGCGCAGCTTGGCGAACAAAAGCCGCAGTCGTTCGCCGATGCTAGGCCCAGAAGGTCTTCGCTGCGCTCGCCCTGCTAACGCCATTTTAGCGCGTGCAATCTTGACATCCAGCGGAACGAACTCTTCGCCTTCCGCCTTGCGGCGCTTTTGTTCTTTCGCTACGGCGCGCTCTAGCTTCCAGCGCTCCCAGAACGTGATGTCACCGGCTTCAGATTCGCCGACAGGAGAGCGCTCTTCGTCAATATCGAAATAGCCGCCCATGAGAGTCTGCTGTCTGCGGAACTTGGTCACGCTGCCGACGAGCAGGGCCGTAAGCATCAGGATTCCGAGCCCCAAGAACACGAGGCCCAGGGTTGGGTCAACTCCGGAGTTCACGATCAGCCCTTGAACGTGATCATGCTCTTCATGATCTTCACGCCGAGCATCATGGATGCGCAGCTGAGGAGGATCACGACGTAGCCGGCTGGCACGAAGAGCTGAGCGATGTATGTGGGGTTGGTCACCGAGATGTAAGCCGCCAAGCCAATCGGCAGGCACAGGAGCACTCCGGCCGACATCCGAGCTTCGGCCGATTGTGAGCGCACGTAGTCATTGATCTCGTGACGATCCCGGATCGAGTTCGAGACAGTTTCGAGGACGTCAGCCAGCGGGCCGCCCGTTTCGGAACAGATCTGGTAAGCCTGCGCCATCTGGCGAAGCCCCTTTGAGTCCATGATGTTGGCCGTCGTCTTCCACTCAACCCGAGGGTCTGAGTTCTGTTCAATTCGTCGGATAGTTGCTCCGATTTCGGCAGTGATCGACTCCTCGGACGCCTCAGCAGAAGCGCCAGCAATTGCGTCGCCAAACGATCTTCCGGCCCGCATAGACGCAGCGATGGCGTCGAGAAGGACGGGAAGGGCGCGATCGAACTTGTTAGCCCGGAGCGACGCCTTGAAGCCCACCACCATCATTCCAAGCTTGTAGGTCACGGGAACCACCACCAGCGACCCAACGGCCAGGACGGCATCACCGCCGAAGGTCGCCAAAGCAGTCATGATGGCCGACCCGTTGCCGGATGCATCGCCCGCCACGATCTGCGTCACGAGCGACACGGTGGGTGCTCGCAGCTTGGAGTACAGCACAAAGCCGGTGCCGACCGCAGCTGCACTGCCGATCAGCAGCATTCGAAGCATCCAGGCTCCGGGCTTCGTCGTCGAACCGCTGCGTCGCAGCAGAGACGGCAGAGACTTGTCGGTTCCGTGGTTGCCGCCCTCAAGCGACGACAGCAAAGAAAGAGCTAGCGATCGCTGGATGTCGGTTGCCGATCCGACCACCATTTCGGTGATGTCGGCCTTGGAACGTCGCTGGTTCAGCGACAGAAGAACAACGGCCAAGAACACTACCGCCACAGAGGCGATCAGCAGCGTGAACAGAATGGGAATGCCCGCAAGCGAAGCTCCGAGCACCACCATTCCCACTGCAGCGATGACGGCTATCCGAACAACCGACGAGGCTGCCGTGCTCGTAGATTTGGGCTTGCCGATGTCAGCAATCGATCCGAAGTTGCTATCGGTCGAGCTGTCCTGGAGTTCGCTGGTGTCGAGCGGAAGCTGACGAGTCGGGACTGGCGCTTGTGGCCGTGCCGGATGGCCGGCGACGCGATCCAAATCCTCTTCCGACGCGGGAACAATCAGGTCGTCAATGTTGCCTGTCACTGATTGCTCACTCTCTGTTCAGTAGCCGTGCGCTGCGCTCCGGGCGGGAGGAAGACCCAGTCAGGCACACGACCTAGGTTCTGCACGGCAAACTTCGTTCCTTCGAAGGCAGGTCGTCTGCCTGTTGGCATGAGGACATGCTCGTTGTCGATGATGCGATGCTCGAACAGGTCGGTCGTCGTCACCTGACCGCTCTCCATGCCGCCGACCTCGGTGATCTTCGTGATCATTCGCTTTGGCTTGCCAAGGCCGTGAGCCCTGTCGCAGAAGACGATCAGGTCGATAGCGGACGAAATCTGCTGGTTGATGGCAGTGTCAGGAAGTTTGCCGCCCTCTGGCGACATGAGGACCAGGGTCAGAAGGCGGGGGATCGAGTCTCGGGGTGAACTGGCGTGGAGCGTGGACAGCGAACCGTCGTGCCCGGTGTTCATAGCCTGAAGCATGTCTAGCGCCTCCCCTGAACGGCACTCGCCGATAATGACCCGATCGGGACGCATGCGCAGCGTGTTCTTCACCAGCTTGTCCATTCCAATGGCCCCGGTGCCCTCAAGGCTGGCCGGACGGGTTTCAAGCCGGATCACGTGTGGCGTCTGAATCTGAAGCTCAGCAGCGTCCTCCACCGTGACAACTCGTTCGCCGCGGGGAATGAAGCTGCACAGAGCGTTCAGCATCGTGGTCTTGCCAGAACCGGTGCCTCCGACGACAAGAATGTTGCATTTGGCCAACACACATAGTTTCAGGAACTCGGCGACCGCTGGAGTCATCGAGCCGAATTCGATCAGCTTCTCGACCGTGATCCGGCTGGTCGGAAACTTCCGGATGGTGATGGTTGGCCCGTCGATCGAAACCGGAGGAATAGTCATGTTGACGCGACTGCCGTCCGGCAGACGGCAGTCGCATAATGGAGAGGCTTCGTCAATGCGGCGTCCTACAGCGGCGGCGATCTTCTGCTGGACTGACCTGAGCTGGTCTTCGGAGTTGAAGGCCAGGCGGACCTTGTGCAGTTCGCCGTCCATCTCCACGCGGATGTCGTCGACCCGGTTCACCATGATCTCCGTGATGCGAGGATCTTCGAGCAGCCGAGTCAGAATCCCGTAGCCGAGGAAGTCAGTTCTGAACACGCCTGCGAATTTGTTTGTGGCTTCTTCGATCGCTGCAAGATCGTCCAGAGCGACAATCTTCTCTTCGGTGACAACAGAACGACAGGCCCGCTTGATGACCATGTCCATCTCGGCGTCGGTCAATTCTCTGTTGGTCTGAGGGAGGCCCGCAACGTATGCCTTCTGGATCTTCCTCAGCATCTCTGGCGAGGGATTCGGAATAGAAGCGAGAGTCATGCGCTAATTATGCCGGTCGGCTGCCAGCAGAAGTTCTACGGGCAGCGAGCAAAGGCGATGGCCCCTCTGTCAGACAGCCTCGACCCCAGCACCAACGCTTTCATCTCGTACGTGTAGTCGACCGTCAACTCAAGCTCGTCTTCGCAGGAGATAGGCAGAGGCACCGTTGACGTCTGATCCCAAGCCTCAGCCTCAGTGTCGTACGTAAAGGTAATGACACCGTTGTTCGGAAATCCTGACACGACCATGGTGTCGGGCTCGATGAGCCCGAATGCGCTGACGTGAGGAAAGTCCTGGGTAATCAGCGTCACCGCAGCGTTGACGTTCACTGCGTCGTCGAACTCGGACTGAGCGCGCCGCACTGTCAGATCGGCGGTGATCAGACCTAAGGCCCATGCTGCGATTTGGATGAATGCAAACACGATGAAGAGGAAGATCGGGTAAACCAGAGCGCCCTCGACCACAGCAGCGCCCCGTTCGTTGCGCCTCGCTCCGGTTGGCGATGCAGGCCTGCGGTAGTGTCGCATCAGGACTGCTGGCCGTCGAGGTTGAGGTAGGTGCTGCTCGGGTGGCTGGCGTCAATTGTTACGGCGGCCGTCGATGTAGTGCGGACAGCCAAAGTGATGACGTCCGAACGGTTGAACGTTCCGGTCGCTTCCACCGAGACGCTGTAAGACCCAGGCCCGGAAACTAGCAACGATTCCGTGGCTACGGGGACTCCGTTGCGGAAGATTCCTGCGATGAGGTTGCCTGCGCCCGCGCCCGAGACAGCGAACTGCACGTTGGCGTCCAGGGTGTAGTCGCCGGTGACCGGCAGGATTGCCTGTCCGGGAGTGACCGCAGCGTTCTGGGTGTCGCGCCGCCACTCAAGCGGAGCTGTTCGCCATTCGCCGATGACGGTCGCTGCGGGAGTGGGGTCGAGAACTCCATAGAGGTACACGACTTTGCCGGCAGAAGAGCAGGTGTTTGCCAACTCATGGTCCTCGACCTTGACCGAAGAGATGTTCGCAGCGAACTGCTCCACGAAACTCAGAGCGTCGTGGCGGTATGTTGCTGCGACGCCAACGATGCCCGGAGCGCAGATTGCCATGTCCGTGTCGTCGTAGTTGTTGTGAGTTTCTGTGTAGGCACCGGAAGGCTGACGCTCGAAACGCACACACACATCGCCAGCGCGCTCTCCGCATGTCAACGGATCGCCGCCGACCCACGGTGCTTGCCCGATGCTGTCTGCCGGAAAGAGGATGATGTCACGCAAGTTTGGCTCGCGGTCCGCTCCGATGTCGTCGATCAGGCCGAGCCGGGCCGTTTCGGCGAAGTCGCTGTTACCCCATCGTTGCTCGGCAAGTTTGGCGGCTTTCGCCGTCGCTGTGTCGAGATGCGTATGTGAGCGTTCGCGTAGAGCCACCTCTGTCACACCGAACGCGAGAAGCAGCATGACTGGCAAGATGAGGGCGAATCCAACGAGAATGGAGCCCTTCTGCTGACGTGAGGTGCGAGACGTTGGCGAAGTCATGAGACCACTATGCCTTTACTTGCTGAAGGTTTCGTAAATGCTGATCCCGGCTGGCCCGAGAATGACGCTGAAGAGCGGCGGAAAGACGCAGAACACCATGGGAAACATCAATTTGATGTTGACCTGATTGGCCCACTCCATAGCTTTCGACTTGCGGTGACGCCCCAACTGAAGACCAAGCGCTTCGAGAGAATCGGCGAGACTCGCTCCGGCAACGATTGAGTTGACCATCTGGCCGATTGCAGTCTTCAGGTTCTCTGAAGGGGTCTGAAAGCCGACCAATCTGAGGGCTTCGGCATCTGTCTGGTTCGCCGCTGCTGCCGCTAGGACCGACTGGAACTCTAAGGCGATTGGGTGCTCTGGCATCTCTTGGGCGACTCGATCCATTGCAGTGAGCAGCGTGAGACCTCCTCGCAGCCCCACAGTCAACATGGCGACCACTTCCGGCAGATCTCTGTCAATCTCTCTCACACGTTCCTTAGCGACGTTGTCCAGGCGCGACATAGGCAGCGTTCCGACTCCGGCAAGCAGGACTGCCATCAGGAACCAACCAAAGCTCAGCGGCCACTTGTAGACAAGAACCGTGAGTGACGCGATGCCGCCTGCCGCCATAGACGCAGCGACCAACAGGAATTGATTCTCCCAGTCGATCATGCCCTTGCGGCCAGCTGCGCGCAGTGATGTCTCAATCTTCTCTCTGGGGGCAAAGGCGAGCAACGCCTTGACCAGAGGCGTGGTGGGGGCCGAGAACTTAGCTAGCTTCGAGGTCTTCATCTCATACATCATTCGCAAGCGACGTCACGTAGAGAACTATGCCGCCTCCCAGAACGCAAATCGCAGCGGCACTAAGATGCAGACGGCGTCCACGTGCCCAAGCCCAGCGCTTTGCCAAGTCGGGAATGACAGCGAAGGCGACAGAGCCGATCATCACCAGCATCGCTCCAGCCATCAAGAGAAGCGCCGATCCGGATTCGTCGTCGTCTACGGCAAGGACTACGGAATTATCAAGCCCTCCGACGGCGGAGCTGGATGAGGACAGCAGTGCTGTGTCTGTTGGCCGATCGATTGTCTCCAGAACTGCGGTGACGATAAGACGTTGCTCGTAGGAGCCCTTCGGATGACAGGTAATCAGAGTGAGAGTCTCTAGCGGACCCTTTGGAGTTCTGTCGGCGTGGAAACCAGCTGACGGAGGAACGATCTCTTGCGTCTGCACGCTGTAAATCGCCTCTGTTCCGTCTACCCACCGGACCACGGCCTTATCCCCAACTTCCAGCAGATCGAGGTCTTCGAACGGCGAACCCCATCCGGACCTGTGTCCAGCGAAAGCCACGTTCTGCCCTTCTCCGGACACTGCCGAAGACTCGCTCCACCCAACGCCAAGCTCCAACTGCGGCTCGTTGACGCCAGCGATAATGACGCCCTCGAACTCAATATCGGCAAGGATCAACTCGGCCACGGGAGCACCCACCAACGGTGCCCCAGTAGTGGTTTCGCTCCAAGCCGCTTCGGCCGCTTCGAACGAGTCGCCAAGGGCCAATTGAGCGTCAGCGAACGACGAGTCCTGCGAGCGCGCTTCGACGTTGAGTGCCAGCGCCAGAAGAAGCGAGGCTGCGAAACACACTGAGGCGAAGAGTCTGATAACAGAGCGCATCGGTCTTACTCTCCCGACAACGAGACCACCACAAAGGCTGCGGCGATCATGAGGCCAAGGAGGAACGCCACCTCGATAGGGTTCGTTACGCCCGTGTTCGGAAGTCCCGACGTAGGGTAGTTCGGAAGCAGGAGTGGGCTGGCGTTCGATACCTCCATGTCGCCGAAAGCGCAGCGATAAGTAGTGTCTAGATCAATGCCTGCCGGTGCAGCCGTCTGACGGAAGCAATACTGGCTGCCGGTAGTGACCAAGGCTACGACATTCCCGTCTACGTCGGAAACAGCCGACCCGACCACCGTGTAGCTGATACCACCAAGCCCGTCAGGCTCGGACAGAAGCACGTCGTAGCTGACGTCAGCCAAGCCGACCGTCGGCTGCCCCTCAACGAAGGCGAATCCCGTCAGGGTCGCCTGCTTCATCGCCGTGAACTGAGCCGAGGGGTCGGACCACGGAATGGAGTACGTCCGGTCACCAGCGTTCCCGTAGATCCCGTCCTGGTCGTCGTCGAAAGCAACCGTGGAGACCCACACGTATACGCCCGACTCGGACAGCGTTGGTCCGGTAGCGGTCATCGGTGGCGAGACGGCCGCCGTCGTCGCTACGGTGAAAGACTGAGTCGCTGTTCCGATCAGGTTTCCCGGAGCGATGACCGGAGTCTCTGAAGCTTCGAATGGCCCGTACAGCGAACCGCTTACCTGGATCTTGTCGCCTGCTACGACGTTAGACACTGTCGCTGTGATGTCTCCTGTCGGGGCAGGGTCTTCCACGTTCCAAGTTTCATCATCAGAGCTGATCGTCGGCGCAGATGGCTGCCGGATTTCGAAGGTGACGTCTTGGTTGGCTCCCACAATACGAGACGGAGTCGTGCGAGAAGAGTCGGCAACGTTGCTCGACTGATCCCATGTCATCGTGGCAGCCGCTCCGCTTTGACGACCAAGGCCTACGGACCGGTAGTAGCTGGCGCCGCGCTCTGTCTCCGTCACAGTTCCGACCACGCGGAACGTGTACCAACCAGCAGCAGTCCCGCTGAATGCCGGCGAAGTTCCCTGAAGCACGTTAGACATGTTCAGCGTGTTGTCCAGCTCATCGGCAAAGGCTGGAGCAGAGGCGCTGTCTCGCGGCGACAGGTTGGGCATAGAGAAGGTGGTTGCTAGCGGAGCGGTGGTCAGCCCAGCTTTCGTCGCCGACGGTCCGTAAACCTCGACGACCACGTTGGCGCTGTCACCCATTTCGATGTTCTGGAAAGTGAACCCGAGGGTCACCGGACTGGCGGTGCCTCCGGTCAGCGTTGCCACACGCGCCGATGGCACGGCCGACAGCCCCAGTTCCTTCCAGAACAAATGAGTGCGCTGAACAGTGTCGCCCAGAACCACTCCCGAGGACACGAACGGCTGATGCTGCACGAACTTAGGCCCAGGAACTGTCGTGCCGACCTGCCCAGTGGACGAAACACTGCCAGCAATGGTTCCGAAAGTTGTCCCCGAGGCTTCATGCAAGATCGACGCAGGCGAAGACACGATCCCCGAAGCCTGCCCGACCGGGAAGACTGTGGACACCTGCAGCTCGGGAGTGACTCCGTACCGAGAGCTGTACCTCTGCCCCGACTCGGCGTCGGCGAAGACGTTCGAAATCTTTGTCGTCGGATAGATCGTGAACCAGATAGGCGTGTGAGCTGCCGAAGTGTCGACGAGCTGCCAGCCCGAATTGGGAAGAACTGAGGCTGTATATCCCGCAGTTGGGGAAGTCATTCGATAGGCTATGTATTTCGGCCCACCAGTGGCATGCCCAGTAGTGCCCGAAGCATCTGTGGTGAAGGCTCCGCCTGTCCCGAGGTACTGCGTGTATCTCGACGGATGAACGATTCCTTCGTATGCAGAGGAGAACTGTCCCAAGAACCAGCCCCGCCCGTTGACCGCGATCTGGTTAGCCCAGTAGGTGACTTCGCCAGCGCTAGGCGTGCGCCCAATAATCGAGGCGTAGGCCCGGTTAACCCACCACGTGTCCGACTGCGATTGCCAAGAGGCAGACGACGCAGCGTAGATGTTGTTTCCGACAAACGCCCAGCCCGAAGCGTTAGCCACACCCTCCCAATAGGCGATGCCTCCAGAATCTCCGTAGGTGTCTAGCGCAATCCGGTAGATCTGCGACACGCGATCCTTGTTTGACCATTGACGCCACTCGTAGCTAGATCCTCCGATGTAGCCCTGATTGAACGCATCGTTCGTGTTGATCGTCACGTAGTAGATGGTGTTGTCGACGTTTGACCAACGAACAGTCGACGCCGACGACGTAGCTCCGGCCGTCACGATGCGCGATCGGTACGTTGCGGAGCGCCCGATAGGGGAGACTGTCGGAGAAGAGTCCTGCGGAGCCCACAGGTTGACGGTGGTTGCGGGCAGCCCAGTCACGGTCGCTGTGATGGTGTGGCTCCCGGCCGCAGTCATGTAGGACGTGAACTTGCCGTTGGCATCAGTGAACCCAGACCCAGGAGAATGAACGCCGACGGTAGATGACAGCGAGACGTTGACATTCGGCATGGGCCGCCCGAGCGCCGACTCGACGCGGACGACAGTTGGTTGATTTGAGTCGCTTCGCATCCAGTTGACTCTGTCGACGTGGACGACGTAAGGCCCGGACATGCTGACAGCCTCGTCTGCCAAAGCAATAGCGCCAGAGTTGCCTGCGTAGGAGGCCAAATAGCTGGAACCAATTGGTTCGTTCAGAATGTCATAGATCGCTAGCTGAACTGAAATAGAGCCTTTGTCGCCGAGGAGTGTCGTGCCGTTCAGTGCCGTCGTGGGGGGAGTCGTGTTATGGCCGTACTTGGAGAGCAGATAGGCGACTTGGTGGCGCTGCGCGGACGTAATAGTCGTTCCGTCGAACTTGGTCCACAGCCCGTTGTAGGCGGGGTAGTACCGGTTGTTCTCGTTGGCGGCGTTTGTCACGTTCCAGCGAGGCTCTTTGCCTGCAGCGTCAAGCATGTAGGCATTGTTGGCGACCCCCCAGCCCGTGGCGTTCACGCCGTTGGTAACAGTGGTTGGGTACCCGAAATATGCGGCAGAGGTGGAAGCCTGGGCACACAAGTATTGATTGTCTGAACGCAGGTACCCGGCACTGTTTGTAGTCGAGCCACATCCGGCAGCAGAAACCGAAGGCGACGAGAAGACAGCGACAGCTAGCACAACCATCGCAGCGATCGTGGTCTTGGATTTCGACCAGACTCTTCTCATTCCGATTGACTTCATGAGTACACTATGCCTTTCAATGGCACTTCATAACGCGATCGCCAAATGTCGCCGCTGCGCTTGGTTGCTGTCTGTAAAGCCTCAGGCAGATCGACGCCGGACCGATGTGGCAGCCATCGCCAGAAGGCTCGAAACAACCAGCACCAGTGCGATGGTTCCTTGCGTCGAATCAGAGCCGGTGAACGGAAGGTCGTCTCCCGGACGCTGCGGTAGCACAACCGGGTCGTCTTCGCTGAGCGACTCCAGCAGCGCTCCAGTGGTGCAACGCGGCGTTGTGTCGAGCTGATAGCCGGTCGGAGCGGCCGTCTCCACCCAACAGTACTGATGACCCGAATCTGCCACCACCATCGCCAACCCAGCGGCGTCGGTAGTGTCAGTCCCAACAGCCGTGAGAGTGGGGGGACCCACAGCGTTAGGAGTCGACTGCATCAGGCTGTACGTGCCGCCAGCAACTGGTGTGGAGTTGTCGGCAGTTGACACCTTGCGCCCCCAGACCTCGATCTCTTTGGTGGCAAGCAGAACTTCAGACGGGATGCCAAAGGCGTGAGTGACCGAAGACCGATCGCCTGCTCCAGCGAAAATGCCGTCGTTGTTGTCGTCGTACTCGACTCTGGTGTCCCATGCGTAACGTCCGGCGAGATCAGGCAGAGCCACCGCAACCGTGTAGGACAGCGGACCCACCGGAGGAGCAGCAACGACCGTAGTGGCAGTCGAGTTCGTACCCACAAGCAAGCTGGCCGGGGGAGTGGCGGGCAGGGTGTCCGTCAGCCCGAATGGGCCGTAGAGATCGCCGCGAACACGGAATCTGTCACCGACACCGACGCTACCGACCTGAACCGTGTCAACAGCGTTCGGAGGAGTGGCCCCGTCGACCCAGCTGACATCGGACGTCTGAGTGGCGATCGTGGCAGACTCGACCACCCGGAACGCATCCACGAACGCAGCGCCCCGGTTGCCTGAGGTCACCTGAATGTCGGGTGCGTCGGTGTAAGACGCCCGCATGTCGCGGTCCCAACGCATCAACGAAGGAGACCCGAGCGTCGTGCCGTGCGATCCGTGTGAAGCGGAGCGGAAGTAGGTGGTGCCACCAACCACGTCGTTGACCGTGGCGTTGACTTCAGTGGCAAACCAGCCGGCCTGACCAGACACGGGAGTAAACGCAGGCAAGTTGAAATTGCGCACCGTACTCGTGTTCGGAGTGGTGTCGTCCTCGGAGTCGAACAGCGGGAACCCGAGGGCACCAGGGTTGATGATGTTGTAGGGATGGCTTGGGTCGGCCAAGTCGGCGAGGTCGACCGGGCGTGTGATCGTGCCTTGGAGCACTGGAGTGACAGCACCCGGCGTGGACGGCACAAACGCTGACGCCTGAGCTTGTGTTGCGAACGGACCCCACACTCGGTAGTTCAGGTTGGAGATTTCGACACCGGGGTCGACGCCGGCAATGCTGACGCTCACTGTGACGGACTGCTGGGGAGTAGTGGAGCCCGCAGGCTGAATGACGACAGGCCCGCCAGCGTTGTTAGTAGAGGACGCGATCAGGTCCTTGAAGAGGTAGTTGCGAACGAAGACCTCAAGCGACCCACCCGGCTCGCGGACCCACTTGCCGTGACGGACATATCCGGCAGGCAAGCTATTCTCATATCCGCTTGTCGGGAATTGTGACGTAGCGAAGTGGTCGGCGGGCATGAATCCAGGGACATAGTTGCTCTGACCGCTGGCAGGGAAGTTGATGCCGTTGAGGATGGCTAGACCGATGTAGCCTGACCCGTAGTCTTGACGGAGAGCGTGTAGCTGGCCCCACGCAGCACCACTCGCCAGGCGGGTGCCTGAGTAGAAGTCTTCCAGGGTTGACACGACAGTGGTGTTCCGGAAGGCGTAAAGCGGACGCGTGGTCGACACACCGGAGCCGGGAGATGTCACGAAGAAGCGGTGCTCTTCGTCGGCGCTGACCGGGCGGCTGATGGGGTACGGAGCGTTCTGGCCTTCGGTCGGCGCACGAACCGGCCAGGCCTGAAACGGGCTGCTGAACCCCCCAGGCACGTCATCGGCGATCACGACATACCGGCTGCCCGCCACAACCGAGTAGGTGACATTGCCGTTCGCGTCGGACACGAGATCGTCGTGCACGCGGGTGTAGAACGGATAGATGTCGGTATCTCTAGCCTCAGTCCAGCCGGTAGCAACGTGAGCGAGTAGCCAGCCGCGCCCATTGGCCGGGATGTTCGACAGAGCGAAGCTCATCTCTCCAGCCGAAGGCGGGCGGCGAACGAGGTTCTGGAATACGTTGTTCACGTAGTCCGTGTCATTGAAGAAGCCGCCAGCAGCGAATGCGGAGCCTGCCACGACGCCGTTAGCGACGGCGACCCAGTTCCCAGAAGAAGCCCGGAGAGCCACGCCGTTGGCGATTTGTCCGCCGTCTGCCAACTGGCTAACGCCCTGGTAGAGGTAGCGGACATAGTCGGCGTTAGTGAACTGATAGACGTCGACAGTCGCCCCCGGAATCGGAGTGCCGTAGTACTGGTCAATGACTGGCGTCACCATCGTCACCGACGGCGGCGTGTAGAACTCTGTTATCGCTGTGGCGGTCGCTGACGTCAACGGACCGGGCGATGCGACACGCTGCCGATTGCCGGATGAGGGTCCGGCTGGAGCAGGCGACGAATCCTGAGGAGACCAGAGGTCCACGGTCACTGCAGGCAGCGACGTGGCGTTGGCGCTCAAGGTCACGGTCCCGGTACCCGAAGCGGAGAAGGCCACCTGGCCGACGCTGTTTGTTACACCTGATGCAGGAGAGACCGACCCACCGAAGGCGGCAAGATTGACGACCTGGCCGGGCACGCCATTGCCGCTCGCCGAAAGCACCTGAACGTACCCGGTGATCGTGGCTCCAGCACTGGCCGAGGTAGGCACCTGGAAGGAGACGCTGTACGGACCAGCGAGGCTCTGAGCCTCAGACTGCAGAGCGAAGCTGCCGGAGTTGCCGGCAATGCCGTGGCTGGTCAGGTAGGAGTGGCTGATTGGCTCACCCATCAAACGGTACGTTGCCGCAGCGACAGAGAATGACCCGTTCTGACCGTAGAGAGCGACGCCATTCAGAGCAGTCGTGGGCGAGCCCGGTTGTCCGTAGCGAGACAGCATGTAGGCAAGCTGACGGACTCTTGTCTGGGACACAGCCTGTCCGGCACCGCCAGTAAAGCCGTTGCCCCAGTTGTCGGCCTTGCGATTGTTCGAGTTGCTAGCGCCGCCCCAGCGCGCCTCATGGCCGCCCGCATCGATGCAGTAAGACCAGATTGCGTCAGTGAATCCTGAGTTGCCGGTGCCGTTGCCAGCGCCGACCGGAGTCATCCATGCTCCGCGGCCAGAGTTCGATACGTTGCCGCACAAACCGTGGTTGTTCGGGCGTAGATAGCCAGAGCTGGACTGGATGGTGCCGCAACCCACGGCAAAGGCCGGCGTGGGGGCGACGACCAGGCCAGTTGCCAGAACGCCCATGGAAACCAGAACGTTTGCTGCGCGCTTGGCGATCTTCTTGACACAACTCATCCAGTGACTATGCCAGGTAAATTGGCCTTCCGATCAAACGACGTAGGCTGTCAAAATCTGCCACCCGATCACCGCGCAACCGAGAAGGCCGACGGCCGACCCCAGGAGCCTCTTCGCCACCCATTTGCGTCTCGCGGAGTAGTGCTCAGACCGCTTCCTCATGCCCGCACGTTCTGTCATCAGTCGCTCCAAATGTCGTCTAGGTCAACATCCATGTCGTCGCCGGGACCATCCGAGTCCTCCATGCCCAGCAACGGCACGTTGTCATCTCTTCCTGGCGTCTGCGGCAACGTCGCAATCCAGCGACCAACTGTCGCTGTGTCTGGATACAGGCATCGAATGCGTACCCAGCCCAAATCCATCGACTCGTACAGTCCATGGCCGTAGCCAGGCAGATCCTGAAGCCCGGTCTGCTCGATGGCAGACAGTGAGGCCATCGACGTACCCACCTTCAGGCCGAGGCGACGAGACTGCTTCTTCACCAGAATTGGGAAGCTCGACTTCGTAGCGTCCTGGGCGATCATGAGCAGATGAACACCGGCCGAACGACCGGCCACGGCGATGTTGTTGAGCGCTTGCATGACCACGCCATGCCACGCGTTGCCTTCTGGGTCCAGCTTCTTGTTCGGCTCCTGGAGACCCATGATCGCCTCTTCGATGATGATGATTCGCAGCGGTACGCACAACTCCGGTACGCCGTGCTTCAGGCCGGCGTCCCATGCTTCGCCGATGTTTGCAATAGATGCACCGAGAAGCTCTTTGCCGTGTTTGGCGAACAATCGATTGCGTCGGCCCATCTCGTCGATCTCGCGAGTCAACGCCCACGCCAGGCGACCCAAGAACACTCCTTGAGTCCGCTTCGCAATCTCGGGGTCGATGTTCTGCGGCGGAGGATCGTTCATCCACACGGTGGTGTCTACGTGGTCGACGTCACGCCACGATTCGAGCCCGATCTTCGGCTCAGCCAAAACAAGGCGAAGTTGGTCGGGTGTGTTGTTGTAGAGCAACTGAAGCATCATGTCCTGTAGCACCGTGGTGTTGTGCGTCGGAACGTACGATTCGGTCACGCAGTACGTGTGAGTGGGGGAGTCAACCTCGATGCAACGCATCGGAACGGGTGCGACCTCTTTCACCGAGACGACGTACCGGTACGACGGCTCCTCCGAGCGCGCCGGAACCATGCGGTCCAACTTGCGCTGCAGACCGAACACAGGAAGGTCGGTGGTGAACGCCAGGCGAACTCGCTCGCCGACAACTCGGCCGTTCAGCGTCATCGGGTCCACTCGACGATGAACTTTGACACCTAGCGAACACAGCAGTCGCTGAAGACCGTCAGCGACAGCGACATTCCTCATAGCCTGGTCGAACTCGCAGTGACCGTTCTTGTCGATATGGCCATCCGTGTCCATGAGGCCCTGAACCAGCGCCAGGCGGTCAGCGACGGATGCACCAAAGTACGCTTCGGGAATGTGCTTGTTGTACCTCAGCTTGGCCAACCTGAGGTCGGAACTCAGGCCAATCAGGTTTTCTGTTCGATAGTTGGGGTCCTTGCCCTCGTAGCTCGCCCACTTGTATCGCGTACGTTGAAATTCGCCGTCGTGAGCGGCGCGGTCAAAGATGTAATCGTCCATTCCACAAAGGCACCCGTTATCAGAGAACCCATCACCGAGCCAGGCCCCCAACGTGTAAGGCGCAATTGGCAGAGCAGCGTGCGGTCCGTCGCCGGGCACCATCGTAGGAATGGCGTGAGCGGCAGCCTCGCGGACGCATTCGGTTCGTTGCGTGGCGAACATTTGTTCAGTAGTAACAACCCTCGGCCCGTGCCCGGTGCGGTGCCCGCCCATAACAGAAATTCGCTCCAGCAGGCCGCTCAGAAGTGGCAATGCGGGATACAGCGACGTGTTCTTGGCCGACGTGCGTTCCTGGTGCCCATACTTCCTAACATTCGGAATAGCAACGATCGTCGCCTCCAATTCAAGATCAGCGGCGACCTTCTCCAGCAGCGCCTTGACCGCAGGAGCGCTGCCGCCAATCTGTTTAGTCAAGGCCGAAATGGAAGCCAACTGCCAGCCCGAGTAGTCGTACACCCTCTCGGGCAACCCAGCCAGCGGAGGCGACCAGCGAGGCGACAGGCATCCCCTTTCGTTGTCGATGTTTAGCAGAGAACCGTCAGCAGTCCAAGAGAACCCTCCGGTCCGCAACGCATCGTCCACCATGCCCGACGCCGCTTTTGGAATCGTAATGAGAATGCGCGACCCATCAGCGGACCCGCCAACAGATGAAACCCCCTGAATGAAGGCGACAGCCATAGCGACATTCCCCGCGTACTGAGCAGGCATCGTCGGCGCAGCGACATCAATGCCAACCTGATCCATCCATGGTTTCAGCCCCGCTGGCAAAAACCTCGGAGTTCCCTTGACCAGTTCGTCAGCAGGCGAGTGCAGAGAAATGCGCAGACCCTCGCTGGCGATGCGCTGAAGCAGAGCGGAGTCAGCGGTCCTGAACGACGTCCGACGAGGCATGCCAGCACCGACCCACACCCCGAACGTGAACATAGGTGGCGAAACGGCAAGGTCAACATCCGACGCAGCCTCGGGCACCAGAACAGGAACCACCCGACCGTTTGGCGGCGGCAGCAGATGACCCTCCCGATCGTAGATACCACCAGCAGGCACCTGAGTGAAGACCCGGTCGATCTTCTCGTACTGCAACATAGTCACAGCTATGCCGCTTTCTAGAGTTGATCTTCGGCCAGCCATCGCCAAACCATCACCATTGCTCCACGATTTGCGAGCCGACTTCGCCTTCCTGTAGGCAGCATCATGCGTCGTCCAACGATGCGTGTCGGACGCCACAACCACCGTGCCGTCGTCGAAAGTGATCTCGAATGCGCGATCAGGCACCTCGACAGGGAAGACGTGAGTTACGGCGGTAGGGTTGCCGTCAGCATCGATCAACACGTCTCCTACCTGGACTTTCTCCATTGTTGTGAGGGTTCCGTCGTGTTTCGGGACCGTAAGTGAAACTATTTGCGCTTTGCCACTCTTCGATCCGGCGAAGATGGCAAGATGGGGTACGTCCGCATCGGCCCAGTCGTCCCACATCAGATTGCTCATAGCGTCAAGACCCAAAGCCCAGCGCATGTTCGGCTTCTCACCGGGGCCAACCATGATCCTGTCTTCCCAATCAGAGAACGGCTTGACAGAGTCGAGCGGATTCTGGCGCGCTGCGATCAGAGAGAACCGGTCTGCGCGACCTGCGACCTTTCGTACTTCCAGGAACCCTCGGCCTGCTTCGGCCGACAACTTCGGCAAAGCGGAGTCGACGAGGTCATAAGTCGCTGCAGCTCGGGCGTTGAACATCAGCTCTTCGACGTCGAACTCCGGCTTGTCCGGGTCCGTGCGCAGCACTGATCGTTCCAACAGCATCGGGGTGTCCCCGGCGCTGTCCACGAGCTTCGCTTTGGCGAAAACTCGGCTCCATTCGAGCGACTCAACCCAGACGCCTAGCTCATCTTTCCCATACTCGGCGTCGTCGGGAATGTCGCCGAAGGCGATCACGACCTTGTCGTTGGTGATGATACGGCCCGACACCTCTTTGAAGCGCCTGCCAACGCGACACCAGTCGACGTTCAGTTTCTCGGCGATGGCGTCCGCCTTGGCCTGTACCTGCGAGTACGTCATGCCCGAAGGAAGGCTCCACGTCGAAGCCTTCACGACTGGAACAGTTCCGCGCTTAGTGATGATCTTCACCTCTTCGCACTCCATGCCCGTCAGCCCGGCAGCGGTTGTGGCGTGCAGCAGATTCAGCTTCTCCACCAGCGCAGCCGCCATCTGCGACCGGTAGTGCCCGACCTCGTTCATCGCCGGGTCGCCGGGGCTGAAGTACACAGCCGGGAACTTCTCCGGGAACACGCCTAGCGGTTGCCCGCTGTTACGCATCCTGAACCACGGAGCCTTCAGATGGTCGCCCAACACGACAGCGTTCTTGGAGAACCAGTCGAACCCGAGTCCGTCCTGCATCGAGAACGCGTACTCGATGACCGGCGCTGGTGCGTCGTCCTTCGTCAACACCGACACCTTGACCGGGAAGACCCAGCCCGGCGCTTTGCCTTGCAGCAACAACGAGGCGAACGCCTGCTTCACGCAGATGTCATGGACCTCAGCGTCCAGAGACAGATCGAAGTGGGGCGTCGGGCCGAGAAACGTCTCGCACCACAAGAGACTGAAGCCGATCTGACCAGCAGGCTGACCAGGCACACTCCGGCCGTTGCCGGCGACTGTAGGCAGGGGCACCATAAAGACGTGATGCCCAGGAGCGTCAGGCAGGTTCGAAGCGATGTCTTTGGCGAACCCCATGTAGTCCTCGAAGCGGGCACCCACCGGAGTGCGGAACACGACCCCACGGAACACGCCCGGCTCGCCAGTCTCCTCGGGGTTTGGGAACTCCTGATCGAGGATGTGCTCAGGCGAATTGAAATGCACGCCCATGGCCTGCCAGATGCCTTCCCACTGGCTGATCTTCGCTTGCTCCTCATGCCAGCTGGCCAACACGATCTGCCGGTACGACTTGACGAGACGCCACGCCACGATGGCGCAGGGGGCGAGCAGAGCGATGCAGACACGCCACAGCAGGGGAGAGAAGAACCCGGCCAGAACCCAGAACAACGGGCCGAACGTCACGAACATGGCTACTGTGCGAACCATTGACGGCACTGTGATGATCTGCCGGACAGACTCTCTGTCGAGAAGGTCGCTTGGTTCGACTGCCGCTCCGGCAGCCACCTGCATGTCGGAGTGTTCGCCCATGTAGCGAAGCGAGTCGGGGACGATGCGCCGACGGAACGCAGACGCGGTCGCTTGGCAACCGACGTAGACGGCGACGAAATTGATCACCGCTGCGACTGGCCTCATGACCACGCCGAATGGCATTAACGCCGGAGCTAACGCCAACGTGATCGACACCAGCAATGCAGTGAACACCGAAGCCAGCGACGACAACCGAAGCGGAGGCCGATAAGACGGCTCCTCCTCCGTGGACTCGCCCGCAGCACCGAGACCCAGGTACGGGTACTTCTCAGCCAGACGAGAGAACCCGAGATGATAACCCTGGTAGGAGAAAGCGCCCCTGAAAACTAGGTTCGACCCGACACGCAAACGAAGGATACGTCGCTTCGCTCGGAACGCCGGATCACGCTCCGGGTCTGCGAAGTTCTTCGACCGTTCCCGCTTCCTCTGCGACACAATCGACCGTTCGGCAACTGATGGAGCAAACTTGCCAATGACGAATACTGCGACGCCAGCAGACAGACCGCCGAAACCAGCAACCAGGCCCAAAACGAAAAGAAGACCGCATCCCCCAAGGATTGCTTTGTGGCGACTTTGCCACGCCGACTGACCTTTTGAGCGCTTCTTTCCGAGCATGAAAGAAGTATGCCGACTCTAGAATCCTAGTCGCCGCCGACGTCACCGCGCCGAAACATCGCAGCGGAGCTTCTGGCAAGATCAGCGATCTGAGTCCGAGACAAATGACCGGACCCAAGACCGTCCCGCCACCTGAGCAAAGACCCGACGAGGTACCCCGAGTCCTTGTCAGAATACTGGTTGGTTCCTACGCCACGCTTCCTTGCCACAGATAGAGTATGCCAGCCTAATCTAGATCCGTCCCGCCTGGTGCGCGTGCGTGCGCTCGCTCAAATCTCACAGCAAATGACGACAAGTCCTCGTTCGACATCGAGTCGAACGCCTTCGCATTGGGAGCCTGCCCTCAGAGCACGGATCAGGCAAACAGATCATCGTCGTCGCCGAACAGATCATCATCGTCGCCGAACAGATCATCGTCGAGCATCGCTCCGGGTGCTGCGAACACTGGTGCTTCAGCAACCGGAGGTGCTGCGAACACTGGTGCTTCAGCAACCGGAGGTGCTGCGAACACTGGTGCCTCAGCAACCGGTGCTGCGAACACTGGGGCTTCGGCAACTGGAGGTGCTGCGAACACTGGTGCCTCAGCAACCGGTGCAGCGAACACTGGGGCCTCGGCAACTGGAGGTGCTGCGAACACTGGTGCCTCAGCAACCGGAGGAGCAGCGAACACTGGTGCCTCAGCAACTGGAGGTGAGATCGGAGTGGCAAGCGGCAGAGCGTTGGCGGTCCAAACCTGGATCACCTTGCCTCCCACGCAGTAGATCCCGTCATCCAGTTGAGATAGAGCTAGTTGAAGTTCCATCCCGGAAGTATGCCGACGCCCTCCGCTCTCATGAGAAGGACACAATCGGCCGATAGACAACACATCAGAATCGAACCTCACAGAGATTGTGCTATGCCGATTCGGTGACTAGGGTGAGTCGAAAGACCTACAAACGGCCGCTGTGCCGAAAGGACCAGGGATGACCTCCGATCGAAACGAAAAGACAGCAAAGCAAGACCGGCGAGCCCTGATCGTCGAGATGTACCAGGACGGCCTCTCTACGAACCAGATCGCCAAAGAACTCAAGATCATGCCTGCAGCAGCCCGCTACCACCTGCTGCAAGCAGGCGTCGAGCTGCGGACGACCACGAACACGATGTCTCTGCGGCCCGGCTTCTCCGAGGACGTGGCGAAGGTAGCGAAACGACTCCAAGAAGGGACCGACCCGGCCGATCTCTACATGGAAGGCTGGTCGCCCACAGTCATCGCAGAAGCGTCAGGCATCGAACGGCAGTACCTTGTCGATCATCACATTCGCAACGCAGTCCAGATGCGTCCACGAGAGACACACGTTATCCCACCCTCTGTCGTTGCGCAGCTTGACAAGGTCCCGTCCTGGTACGGGCTGTGGAGAGAGACCGTAGGAAAGCTTCATGACATTCCGTACTCAGCTTTCATTGCGAGCGCTCGGCGCGAACACGGACTCACCCCTCCCGGCCGAAAGCACAAGATTCCGACGCCGTCGGCCACGACTCTCTTCGATGCCCTGGCCGACGAAGGCACTGTCACTGCGGTCGCCGAGCGCTTCGGCGTGTCGGCGCGGACCGTGAAGCGCTGGATGGCCTCGTACACCGAACCTGAGCTTCAGTTGGCCCGCAAGAAACTCGCGCCCAGACTCAACATCGATGACTACGCAACCAACTGAACGTTGAGAAGAGACGTCGCCCAGCAGGCCACCAGCCATGCGTCGGCCTCATCCGATTGCGAGCCGGCGTAGCCTCGCACTCTGGCCGCCTCGATCATCTGATCCTTGTCGGCTCTTCCGTACCCCGTCGCCCACAGCTTCAGCGAAGAGGGGCTGACCTCGGTCGGCACCAGTCCCCGCTCGACGAAGGCGTGCAGCCTTACCGCTCCATGGACCATGCCAAGCAACCCAGCGACCTGTGTCCGGTAGAGGGGCGATTCCACGGCCATCATCTCAGCGCGATGAATCACGGGCGACAGATCGGTCACGATGGCGTGCAACCGCAACGATACGTCCACTAGCTGACCTTTAAGTCGCGGCTTGGTGGCGACTCTTCCGCACTCTCCAGTATGAGTATCAGAATCAACCAGAGCCCACCCGGTAGAGGTGAGACTCAGGTCCAGACCGAGTACAAGTGTCACGGAACTCAGCGCAGTTCGACAGCGAGAACAACGACAGGACCGCCAGGAGTCACGACTCGCTGACCGACCTTGCAGCCATGAAGAGACTCGCCCAGCGGCGACGTCGGGGTGGTCCTCGTCACGTCCGGGTCGTCCGGTTCGTAGTCAAGCGGAGCAATAGCAAACCAGGCCTTGTCGACCACGGCGTCCTTCGTTCCGAGATACCCGACATGCACGTGGGGGAACCCCTTGGACCCACGGCTTTGAGCCGCCACGATCTGACGGTTGATCGCGTCGACCTCTGACTCGGTGCGGTCCCGCTCATGCACCAAGTTCATCAGGATGTCCTGCTCGGTGGTGGTGCGAGAAGCGTTGACGATGGCATCGGTCAGCTCGGCAAGATGCGCTTCCTGGCGAGCACGCCGCTCAAGAAGATGAGAGAGAATCGTAGACATCCAGAAACTATGCCGCCTAAGCAAACCAAACCCGATAGACAAGCTGCTGCTGCTGCAACAACAACAACAACGGCGGCAGCCGACCTTCAGGCCCGCCCGAACTCATCAATGCCGAAAGCAGTACGTCGGATTCGAGAGAGCTGAGATCCGAAGCCGGTTGTCTACCGAAAGCATCCCGGCGCTCTCCAGAGCGAACAGAGCGTCTTGCAGGTCCGCAAGTCGTGTTCCTGGCGCGTCAGACTGAACCGATCGGAAGACGTCTATCGCATCTGTCGGAGACGACGGCAGCGCTCTGCGAAGAAGTTCAGCCACTCCGCCCAGCGAACCGCAGGCAGTCATGACCGCACCGGCTTCAAAAGACCAGAGACGACACCGCTGAGCCAGCCGCCCACAACGCAAACAGCGGCCGCCAGAGACACGACCCTTGTCGCCGGACCGCCAGACGGACCGGAGGTGCCGACGTGTTCAGCCGCCAGGCCCCCAGCGAGACCCAAGCCGGACCCAAGAGCCAGTTTCGAGACGGTCGGGCCAACGACCCACAACGCACCACCAACGAGAGCGCGCCCGACAAATGGAGCTGCAAGCAATCCGACCTGGCGTCGATTCGGACCACCTTCGGCAAGTCGCCACCCAGAGCCCTTCCAAACTCCGAACCGGTGATACTGCCGCGCTATCTCCCGCAACGTCCGACGCCCCACATACCTGACAGACAGCAGACCTTCGAACCAGACGCCGCCGCCCAAATGCTCGGTCAGTCGCTGGTTCAGCTCAAAGTCTTGATTCACCGAGAGGCAAGCATCCCACCCGCCGACCGCACGTAGGTCGTCCGATCGGAACGCTCCCAGGTAAACGGTGTCCACCCAACCGGACTTCGAGCCCTTCCGACGATAGGGTCGGCAGCTGTTGCAGAAAGTGTCTTGCATAGCTGTCGATAGCAATGTATAGTTGCTATTGTGAATCTGTCTGAATGGG
>JAOXNN020088502.1:0-32146 GCA_028571205.2 Hydropsyche betteni | reverse complement strand
ATGTAGTGCTCAAAAAATATGCCGATCCTATCTGCTAGCTGCTGGTTTTCTTGAGGAAAGTAGGTTTAAACGACCACCAACCCTTCAGACTGTTCCTTACGGAGAGGGAGTGCCTCCAAGAAGCGGCGACAGCAGGCATTAAGTAACATCTCTCGATAGATGTACTTGCGACGGGTTTGGCGGTGTTGCATGAGTATGCGGAAGGGCTAGAACTGCAGCATGGCGAACTCTTTGAGTTTATTGTCGAGCTGGATGCTTCTGTTTTCTGCCATTTATTGTGTTTATTGAGCGACTTATTAAAATTATTGTCTTTTCGACCGAGAGAATTCTCTAATCACCAATTAATCTCTACTAATAATCTTTAAACACCAATTTTACAGAGAGGACTCTGTCAAGAAGCTCCGGTGTAGTACACCTCCGATTTGGAAAGTAAATACAGTATTACAACAGTTTATATATCATAAATATGCTATGATTTTGAAAATTATTTGGGTTCTTACGCATATGCACTAATTATAATCACATACTCTAAGCACAATAATCTGTGAACGTTCAAGTATGACAGAAACGCTTGATTTTGATCCTTGATAGAGTGTTTGGGGTTGTTTCAGTCTTTGGAATAAATCGTAATGAGCTTAGCACTCTCAAACTGTCGTTTGCTGCTCATTAGCCGTCCCAATACTTCACTAAACAATCCCAATTTGATGAGAAATGGCTCAAACTGCATTTAGCAGCTGCATAAAATGTCTGGAAGCAGTCGGAGGGTCCAAACTTTACCAACCGATTATCCATATGAATGCAAGGTAAATTTATGAAGTGGCTCCTTCAGAAGACGAAGCCAGTATTTTTGAGATGAAGCCAATGGAAAAGGAATAGCTGACTGAAACAGTAGCAGTTAGAGTGTATTTGAATAAATAGAAAGGCTCAACTAGTTTCTTCATAAACAATCATAAATAAAACTGCTCTCTTTAGAAAAGAGCTTCTATTAATGAAAGAGGTTCGTGAGATGCTTCTAACATGAATACTCGGCCACCCTGGGAATACAGAGCATTTATCTCTCTGTTTTGAATGCACAATATCTACAAATCCAACTTGTGAATGCATTTTAGAGATTTTGTGAAACAATCATGATAAGTTGAATGTTTTATCATAGAATATCGAGATGTAGCAACTTGGATCTTTTTTAAATCTAATAGGGCTTTTATTTTTTGTACAAAAATCAAGAGTCAAAATTCAATTGTAATCCTAAACTAATAAAAATACGGTTGCTTACAGACTGCCAGCAGAGCACCATCAGCGAGATAAGTGGGCAATTTCACACCCTATTAAAATTGAGCTCCAACTGTTTTACAACGCCATTTATAAGGACTCGTAATTGACGGTAGATATTAATTAATCAACAACTCTTTCAAAAATCATGAAGGGTATCGCCTTGCTAATGCTATTTGCAGTAGCTCTATCCTACGACTTCACCAATTACGTAAGCTAATTCAATAAGGCTTACACTTCAGAGGATGAATTCAACTTCAGGAAGTCATTATTTGATGCTAACTACACCCTTATCCAGGAGACCAACAGCCAGAACCTGGGATACACCGCAGTGGTCAACAACTTCACTGACTGGAGCTTCGCCGAGTACAACGCTCTTCTCACTGGCGAGTAAGACGACACCACTCCAGTTAGCTAAATCAACGAATAAATTACTCGGGTCTCAGCTCCTGTGTCGGTCAACTGGAACACTGCCGGGAAAGTTACTCCTGTCAAGAACCAAGGAAGATGTGGTAGCTGCTGGGCCTTCGCCGCTACTGCAGCTTACGAGTCTTTTCTGGCCATCAAGACCAATGTTAAGTATGATCTCTCGGAGGAATATTTGCTAGAGTGCACCAACTCCAGCAACTGTGGTGGAGGCTATGTGGATTATACTCTTCCAGTGATTATCAATGGAAAGGGAATGCCAACAGAGGCTCGCTATCCCTACAAAGCGTTGAACCTATCATCTGGAAAGCCCTATACTGCAGGTATCTGCACTACAACCAGTAAGATCTCCTTTTCGGGAACCACTCTTTTCTACAAATACACGAACCTCAATCTGGATCAAGTGAAGAATCTGCTGGCTATTTCTCCAATTATTGCCCTCTTCTACGCTCCCTCCAGACTCTCCAGTTTCGGATCCGGAATTTTCTCCTGCACAAGCTCCGAGATGACAATGACAAGAAATCACTTCATCCTAATTGTTGGTTACGACGCTTCTGGTAACCTTTTGATCAAGAATTCTTGGGGAACTTCATGGGGTCAGTTAGGATACTTCTGGATGAGTGGTTCCAGCACCAACGACTGTAAGATCAAGACCTATGTCTTCCGTATCGGATCAAGCACGACCAGCGCATACGCAGGAAACCTCGTGATGGCCATCATGCTATTAGTGGGAGTTGTCCTTTCCCTCGTTTGATTTGAATACCTGATTCATTTTCAAAATCCTTGAATATAAATAAAAATCTCTATTGTCCTTAATCTGTGAAATAGTTGTGTTTAAATTAAGATATATGTCATAGTTGATTAAAGCATTCAAAGATTTGAATTTATCATTCAAAGACTCATTTAAGAAAACTTAGAACTCGTAACATCTAACTATTGTAGCTTTCTTTACTTTGCAACTAATTGAAGACGACCTATTACTTACCCGATTTATTTTTTAACTTAATATAACCGATAGTTGCACTGTTTCTTCCATACTGTAAAAAGTTCAACTTAAATTTTGGATTCTCATCAAATAAACTCAATCAGTATTGCCGTCATATTATCGCACCCTATCTCATCTGATGTGCTCTTAGCCACCATCCCCAACAACATGTTCTGTAACAGGATCTTACTATCGATGCTCATGTTTCGCTGACTTATCAGATAGTCCAGCATGTGCTGGCTATCCGTCACGTATCTCTACCATATACCGTCGCAACCCATAATAATGAACTAGTCATCGGCACTCCTAGCTATTTTCTTCACGTCGGGATGGCAACTTATGAGTTGTTCGTCGTATTTAAGGGATGTGTTCGATTTGTAGTGGAAGTCACCCAACGCCCGAGTTAGATTCAACCCTCCGTTAACTCGGCCGTTCATAATTGCGCCTCCTGCCTTCTCTATTCTCTATTTTTCCTTCTTATCCTCGGGTTTATGGTCCTAGGAAAGTATAACTAGCTTCCCCTTGCGACAAAGTGCTGCCCTGGAATCTCCAGCGTTGGCCACATAGTAGAACTCCTTATCGAACACCAGCACATTGGCTGTGCATCCTTCGATTACCAACATATTTACCTGTATTAACGCCAATTCTTTCCTAGGTGATCGCCTCAGTGTTCTTACTCTTTCTAATATTCGCTAGCTCCTCGATGCCTTTAGGTGTCTGCAGTAGTTCGTCAAGCTTGATAAAAACCTGAGCCAAAGCGTGACTTATGTCTCCACTGTTGAAACTTTGTTCTTTTTTGAGTTGCTCGATGAAGTGGGTCTATACGTACTTGCTGACTTCAGGGCCTACCTCTCAGATTAAGTACCACCGTGCCCATCGAAGACTGCAAAAACACAGTACCTCTTTCCATTCTTATCGGTAACACTTAAATCAGTGATTTTAGCGTCTTCCATAGTCTTTCTCCAGCCCTGCACTTAGGCGCTGGTGTACTTGACTCCGTTGGCTGATTAGGATTTGGATTAGACGTTTTTGTTGGGTTCACTCAGGTAGGGTCCCATAAGATTATGTTCGGATCTTTTGAGATGATAATATTAATCAGTAGGTGTGAAGTTTACTTATTCAAAATTGTATTTAGCTTTTGAAATAACGCACTGACTAGTTTAGATTTACTTTTAATGGTAAATTCTCCAAACGGGGGCTTATTAACAACCTTTGGGTAGTCCGTTATCTGATTGATGCTCTTTCATTTATCTTCAGAGTAGATTTGACTATTTGTGACTATTTGATAAACTATTTACATAATTAGTTAAATTAATCCCAATCGGAAACAATCAAATCATCATTACAGTTAAACATCCGAACTAATAAAGTCGACTAGTCGACCTACCTACTCTGCGATATTCTCACTCACAATTTATCTTTATTCCCAGTCAACAAAGACTTAATTCAAAATTTGGAGAATTAAATAATAATGTTCGATTATTATTGTTTCATATCTGATTAAACCACCAATAACAATTTAAGAGCTTTAATATTGTTATAATCTACTAAGACTAGTAAACCATGCGAAAAGTACTGGGGTATATGTACTTACTTATGACTGCTACTGCTTTCTCTATCCAACCCTCCGAAGATCAGAAGTGTGGTGGAAACTGCATTACTGAAAACTGTGAAATTTGCATATGTGGGGACAGACCAAACCCTGTAGACGTCTTGGCTATCTGCAACCAAAGAGTATGGAGCCAAACCTGCTGTGCGTGTATTGTAAAGTACATAACAAGCGGCAATGCCAACGCTATGACCTTTAACTAAAAAAGGATCAAACTAGGGTTGTTCCAGATAAAGGATTTAGACTGGGCTTCCTGCACTACGGGTTGTCCACCTTGCGACCCTTCAGCTAATCTCAAATGTGCCATTCAAATTTACCGCAATAACGACAATAGATGGAAAGGATATTGGGATGATGCTGCTAATTAATGCGGCTGTCAATGATAGTTAACTTATAATCATTGTAGTTTTAAAATCACGTACCCAATGAATAGCCCCAGTAGAGCTAACATCGGCAAGTAGGAAGGTTTCGCCTAAATCATTCTCTAGGACCGAGAAGGATCATTCCCAGTTAGTTGGTAGGAACTTCGAAATTGCTAAATATGGCCCTTTAGAAATGGCTCTTGTCCAAACAAGTCCACAAAATCAGTGTTCTTCATATTGTATACCAAACTACTTTCAGCGTACCGCTTACGATCGGCCGAACAAGCACCTTGTTTTACTCCAGTAGCATTTTCCTAAATAAGCGGAGGATTACTTCGCTGAGCATGAAGGAGATAGTTCCATTTACCATCGACTCCACATTCCAGGCAGTCGACCAAGATTATTTGTGAAAGTTGGTGAATGTTGTGCAGATGGCAGTCTCCACCTCGAACCTCCCAGTAGGAGTGAAGAATTTCAGCTTGGGAGGTGAGAAGGGATAGTCTTCTGGGAGCTCGAGGACACCGTGGTAGAAGCCTCCTCGATAGTCTCCTTCCAGGTTGTAAATGCAGAAATGGAAATTAAGCGCCCCTTTTCTTCTGATGCAGGCGTTGGTCAGAGGGTCTTTTAGCAGCTTCTGTTACTATTTCTGCAGCCGGACGAATGTTAAGTTGTTCTTCATTTACTACGTGTCACTAATAGGCAAAAATTATAATAAATGGCAAGAGGAAATTTGAACTATCATTATCTATGTTAAATTGTAGAACACTTGTGGAAAGCTATAACAAGTTAATTGCCAAATATTGTATTATTTGCTGAAATATTGACTTCTTAATATTATAAAGTTGAAGGATGGGCAGACACAAACAAATAAAACGAAGGAAGAAATAACACACAGTCGTCAAATTCGATGCCTAGGAGAGGAGGTACCAATATGCCAATTCAGGAAATACTTGGCTAGCTTCATCGGGGCTAAAAAGCGCAGAAGGGAACACTACTAAAACAAAGTCAAAGAGCAGGAGAAGGAATAAAGACACCAACAGCGCCTAGAAGATAGACAAGTTCGATCGAAGGAGATCTAGAAGTTGAGGGATCTAATAAAGGCAGAGACTGAAGTAAAGAACTAGACACTCAAGAATAGATAGCAAATTTACAGGGTGGAGGACGGTCGTCAAAGAGTGGAGATCAAGACTACGTTTATGAACTGATGGGTACTGATAATGAAGTGTAAGTAGTGCATGATGGTAAAGTCGAGAAAAGATGTAGATATTAGAATGTTGATTATAGTTGAAAGATATCGAAGGGAGAGAAACTACAAACTTCGGTTGTACCACAAAGATTATGCGAGTTCAGATTTTTATGGACTCGACTCTAGTTTTTTTAGATTGATTCGGGTTACGTTTATTATCTGTAAGATTCAAATCATGAGAAATCTTACAGATTTAAACTTTCAACCGCTATCTGCCAATCAAGTTGGGGCTTTTTAAAATTTCTATGGAAAACATCTATTTATGGTTATGTCAAAAGTTGTTTTTTTTACAGTTTGATGATAAGGTCGCTAATAGTTTACTACGTAGGATGTGTCAACCCTACGATCAAGAATAATTCGGTAGATAACAATCCAAGTTAGGTTTGACACTCAACTGCTATGCCTGAAGATTTGTTAATTAATTTCCAAATAAATCAGCCAATCAACTGGACAACGGCTGCAAACCCTCGATACTTTGTCTAGATTTTTCATCACTTTTGAGATATTCAAAAACACTGAAGTGTCCTCCATTCGAATCCTATTTCTGCGGTTTAAATTCTTTCCACTCATTATATTTATACGTATTTAAATGAGCTTCTACTCTCCCTTCAGCAACGGCATTGTTGGCGACCCTATTGGACATCCCCACTCCGGAGCCTCCATCAACCCTATTGGATACGGAGGATTCACACACTCTGATGTCAGTAGCGTACATGGCCTAGGCAACATCGATTCTGGTGCTGCAGTCTATACCCATGGAGGCAACTTCTACACTGGAGATATCCAAGGAGCAGGACTCTACCAGGGAGGAGCGCATGGAGGTATTGGTGGTGGGCACGTCCAAGGAGGACAATGGTTCTGATATGATTCATGCCGAATTCGATTACTTACTTAGTTTATGTATTTGCTCATGTTGGTTGGTTGACTGGAGGCTCAGGTTGAGGTATTAGAGGGAGATTTAAATTGGTAGGCTGCTGTATACACGCCAGTACTATTATCAGTAGAGAAATTATTGACATAACATTATGCTCGGAAAAGCCAGGAATTAAGATCTTAAGCTGTTACTAATGGGGTAAAATAGGAGATAACATCTAATTACGTTATTTGCTTATTTGTAAGACTCCATATGTATTTAGTCTAAAAACTAATGACTATTGATCTTTTATTTGCTATTTCAAACGAGTACATTTAACGAATAATCATAATAAAGGCCAACAGATGATAATCCTAAGGCACAAGATTTAGATTTACAATAGTTAACATTTTTAGGATTGGATTTTTTCTACTGTTCGTAGTTCATAGCAATCTTCAAAACCTCCACTGCTTGCTCCCATGTACAACTCTTAACGATTAATCCTACACGCACAAGTTTCAATTCTTCAAATGAGTATTTTTGTATTTGGTAAAGGTTGTACAATCTATGCCGATGTGTGCCCCTAGGGCTTCTTTGCAAACAAAGGTAATTATTGGACTGCCTGTACTTTTGGATGCAGAACTTGCAATAGCAACTCAAGCACTGACTGTACGGCCTGCTAGACGTGTGCTCCTTGTTCGAGCGAATGATAGCCCACATAAAAGTTATTAATCGCAAATTCGCTAATGTCTGTTAATTTTGCCAGCAACAGTATATTATTATAGGTGTCCTTGTTCTCTAGGTTGTAATGTTTGTTTTCTAAATTATTAAGTTTCACGTTTATTTATTGTGAAAAAGCCACATAAATTAGTGTAACCGGCTTCCCACTGAAAAGATATTGGGAGAGTACCTGAAATTTTTCGATTTATAGCCTAATTGAAGAACGACAGGCTAATATTTAGGATTCTAAAAAGATTGCAATGATACTGTTTGGCAGGTAAATTACAATTATCTTAATAGTGAGGTACTAATTAAGACGACTCTCAGTAACACCTTTTAATTTTGAAATAGAAAAACAATTAATAATAATATTCTCAATGTTATATAATATGCAATGTGCTCATCATACACAACAGATACCGTTCTCCCGTAGGTTCTTCAGACTTACGCCAGGGCCGAATAGTTCCTTGATGTTCTTCAGTCCGTACTGGATCATAGTAGGTCGTTCTAGTCCCAGTCCCCACGCGATCACGCTCATGTCTTCGGGGAATCCCATCGGCCGCAGCATTTCAGGCCTGAAGACGCCTGAGTTTCCGATCTCCACCTTACGCTTGAGAATAGGGTGGTAGCCTGCGTCAGAGTATTCTTACCGTAGATCTCCATCGATGGCTCGGTGTACGGGTTGTAGGTGGGCTTGAGCCAGATCTGCTAGATCCCGATCTTCTTGTAGAACTCGCGAATGATCCCGATCAGGTGGGGGAGTCCCAGGTTGCGGTCGATGACGAAGCCCTCGATCTGGTGGAACTACGCCAAGTGCGTCATATCGAGAGTCTCGTTTCGGAAGACCCTGTCGATGGAGAAGAACTTGCGAGGTCGGAAGTCCTTCTGCTTGGCGATTTCGTAGAGAGTGCGGGAGGATACGGCAGTAGTGTGAGTTCGCAGGATGTTCTTCTTGGCCTCCTTCTACGACCAGACGCAGTCGTAGCCAGTACTGCCGAATCCGCCTATCTCGTGTATCTGCTTGGTGGCTTTCCAGAACTCAGGGTCGTCGACTTTGCACTCGCTAGGGTCGGCAACGAAGAAGGTGTCGTGCGCGTCTCTCGCAGGGTGGAACTGCGGCTGGAAGAGGGCGTCGAAGTTCCAGAAAGAGCTCTCGACGTACCGGTCAGTTTTCATCTACTAGAAGCCGAGCTCCAGCAGTATCAGTCTGAACTGCTCTCGCACCTTCATGAGCGGGTGCAGGTTACCGTTGGGAACCTCTGCACCGAGAGCGTTCAGGTTGAAGGGCTTGAACGCGTGGTTCTTCCACTTGCTGTCCTTAATCAGATCGGAGGTGAGCTCGGTCTCCACGTTGACTACCTCGAGCTGGAAACTGGGGCCCTTGGTGATCTTGTACCAGGTGACCTGCTTCTCCTCAGCCAGCTTCCGGGATTTGAGCGTCTTCTTGTCGTCCTCCGAAAGCTCAGCCACTTTCTCATCCGAGATAGCCTGCAGTTTGATCTGGTCTGTGTCGTTGTACTCCGCCACTGCCCGGAATAGCTTTTAGTCCTTGAGAGTCACGAGCTTCTTCTTCATGGCGTTTCCGAGGGCTATTTTGTAATCCTTCAGAGCCTCCTGCACCTTCTTGACTGGCGTCCCCTCTGCCGAGCTGAGACTGTGCAGCTTGGCCTCGGGAGTGCCGTTCTTGGCGTAGTCGAGTCCCTCCGGAGTAAGCACCCACTTGTTGATCTTGTTCGGCTGCAGCACGATGTATGCATTGGCGTCGAGAGATTTGAGCTCGGCGTCCAGAGCGTTGAACTCGAGGCCGAGAGCCTTCTGGACTTCGCGTGAGTCGAGGGAGTCCACGTCTTTGAGGAGGTGGAGGATATTCTTTTACATTTGATTAATATGTGTGGATGAAGCGGAGTGTCGGTTGATAAGCACTTGATAATACTAATGCAAAACAAGAATGCATTGGCATAGTTTATTCTAGCTAACTAATTAGAAAGTGACTGTGGTTTATGCTAATGCACGTGCTGGGTGATCTACTGTGGAGATTTGTTAGTAGCTAATTAGTTAAAGAGGATGCTGTTTAAAAAATATTGAAAGATTACAACAATACGAAAAGCTCAAGAATTCATAGAAATATTAAGTGCTCTTGTCGAACTTTAGTTTTGACTTTAAATTGCTCTCGAGGAACAGTATTTATCGTTATGAAATGTTTGTTTTCAATTCTCCTATCGTCATCATAAATATTTTGCAATGTTCCTATGACGTAAGTGTGCAGACAATGTTCAGTAATAACATTTCAAAATAATTACTGAGCAACTTTGAGCTCGAACTCATGTCAGAATAATGACTATAGATAGTAAATTCAAAACTACTGACCTGCCATTTGTGCATTTACTCCTATTCAGAAGCTTGTACACTCTTAATCTTAAGTGCTATTTTATTTCTGGAAATACTTTGTGTTGGGATTGTAATCATCTGTTTCAGTGCTTCCTTAGTTAGCAATCAAAATCAGTCAGCTTGAAAATAGTACTCCAAGTTCTGCTTTAAGATTGTAAATATAGTAAAAATCATGAGCTTGTACGATTTCTTCTACTCTCGTATGGCTCTCTTCAGTCGAGTAAAAACTATAATTGGGCACGAAAGTTTCAGTCACCATGACCATTATGGATGATAAAGTATATGGATCTGATTATTAAACACTGGCGATTTGTTATTCTAAGAGCTTAAATATGCCCACTTAAATTCGATATGCCGCCAGTAGGCTTAAATAAACACAAACAGTTTGAATAGCCTTGTGCTCTGCAATAATTTGTCCGTTTTGAATTTATTATTCTGTTAGTAATGGTTTGTTAGTTTATACAGTTGGCTCTTTTAAGCATCGAACACTTAATGGATAATTAGATAAAATACGGTTTTAACAAACCGTGCTTCTTTAATTACCAGTCGGAATAAATTAGATTGGGTATAAATACTCAGAATTGGGGCTTTAATTATAATAAATAAAGGACAAACATGAGTTTCTACGATCCCTGCTTCAACCCAATGGTATCTGTTGCTACCGTGAGCCCCTTCGGAATGGCAACTGTGGCTCCAATGATGACTGTCTCTCCAATGATGAACCCAATGATGGTACCCACGATCAATCCGATGATGGGACCAATGATGGGACCAATGATGGGCCCAATGATGGGACCCATGATGAACCCTATGGGATTCGGAGGATTCGGTGGGCATCACCATCATGGACATCATGGCCACTGGTTCTGACTGCTAAATAATTTGATTGTGTATGTGCTAACATTTTGAAAAGCTTTTTCATAACCATTTGAATAGTGTTTCATAAAGTGTTGAGAGTCTACACTGTAGCCTTGGATACAGTTGAATTGCGCTGTGGTTAGTCACTCATTTAGTGCAGCTCTGTGCTATGTAAGTGGCAGTTGAGTAAGAACAGCGACTTAACATCATCCTCATTGCAGTCAAATAGACAATAAAACAACTTTGACAGTGCTTTATGTGTTTTAGTCAAGGCTTAATGCCCAGATAAGGCCTAGCTATCCAAAACTTCATTCTAAAAATGTAATACTGCTACTATGAGTTGCTAAGGAACAAACCATCTGCTTATTGATTAGAATAAATTAGCAGTGGTCGTAAGACTCCTCGTTGGCTTCTGCAAGCGAGTTCTGTTATAAATAGCAAATTTATGTAGGAAAAATTAACGACTCTACAACCCTAGCACACCTTCAGATACTCCACCAACTACTGCGATCGCTAGACTCGTTCCAGTAGTCTGCGCACTCGCAAATACAAACCAGCATCCACTGTTTTGAATAATAAACCAGTCATCCCTTCACTAGAGATACGCCGATCATAGAAATCAATCAAAAGTCGCGTCCTCATTCCTAAAAGTAAGCGAATTCCTTAGAACTTCTTCGGAGGAGTGCAACTTCGCCTGAAGACCTAAAGCTGCAACTCTCCCAACCTGAAGCACTCTCAAATTTAGACTCCAACATTCAGAGAGCTAACCACCGGCTAATCCAGCAAAGAGTTTGCTGATATAACGATGCTATGTATTGGCAAAAGCGAGGTCTTTAAACCTAGAGTGAGCCTGTAGAATAAGTAGAACGAGGGACTGAGGGCTAACAACAGTAGGTTAAGACCTGTTCGTTATAGTAGCAAAAATTTAAAAAAGTAGCCGAATATCATGGATGCCCTCAACGAGATTCCAGACTTCCATAAAAGCACTGATTAATAACCTGTAAGAGTAAAGTTAAGCAAACATGCCAATAACCAGGGAAGGTCTAAAGCAAGGTTCAACATACAGTTGTATTTGCCTCACCTCAAACTTAAATTAAATCGCATTTGATGGGAACATTCATTTATTCTACCTTAAATAATCTATGGTTAGAGTTTGATTTTATTTGTAAGAGTTTGAGTGGTATTGTTTTATTGAGTAGGGCCGATGCGTAGAGAGGACTAACATCCATAGTAATTAGCATGCATCTAAAGATTATTAATTAAGATTTAGTCTAATAATTATAAATCGGCTTCACTTGTTCTTATTAGGATGAATAAACCTAAAATAACAAGCAGGAGGACTCTATCGAGCGACAGAGTGTCTTAATATTAACAACTTCACCGAAGAGCCATCAGCCAGGAAAATACAAGAGCGAATTTGAACAAAACTACCTTCCAAGGCTCAGAATTCTAATTCATTTCGCAACCTCTCACCAATTTTATAGTTAAATCTCATCTGTGCGCTGGTTCGAGAATAAAGTCCCTAAATCGATAGCGTGTAATGGTTGCGCCGTAATATTACTCTTATTTTGCTAAAGAGAAGCACTCATTTAATCACAGTTCGTCTAAAAAGCAAACGCCCAACCGACATAGAGGAGTCGTCGGTATCCATTCGCCTAGTTTTACTAATGCTGCCTCTAAATTTAGGATAAAGACATAAACTCTGAAAAATATCCAGCCTTTGATGCAGCGTCATCGCTTTGAATTCAGGCCAAGTACTACTCATGGGCTGATTGAGTACCGCACTGACTTTGGAGAGTACAAGGAAGACCCATAAACTATATAAACTATAGGTCGAGCTCAATCAAAACATAAGAAGCATCTGAGAGGGTTTATCCGAAACATGTTCCTTCAGAAGAAGAGAAGGCTAGAGTCGTAGCCCTGCTTCCGAGCGATTTAGGCTAACAATCGCTGCTACATGAACACCCTCCTCAACAATTTATGATTGTACTCAAAGCTCATATTGCTATATGCTTAGCTGAATCTACATCTCACAATAGGCTATTGCAGTGTTATTCATTAGTGACAGGTATTCATTGGCATATCTAATTGTTTATGAGACAATTTTCCACCTATGTTAAATTTTAACTTTCTGCTCGTAATTCTTACCACAATGACGTATCATCTATTCTCTTTATTATGGGCTCCACCTATCAATACACTTTTACCTTGGATAAGCCCAGTTGCATCGGGAGCATCCACGTGTTTACCGTCATGAAACTCAGCTGATGAATTCTAGAATTTAACAGTCTCACGTATATTAAATACCCTCACAGACATTCTACAATAATCAATAGCTAGTTAAAGAATTTTCTCATGAGCGTCTAGCTACTTGGCGATGAGTTCGACCAGCCAATCTGCCCTCGTTCGCCTGCCTTCCGGCCAATCAAATCCTACCAGCCCGAGGAAATGCCCTTCCTCAGCAACTCTGACCCATCCAAAAATGATGCAGCTCCTACAACAAAATGCAGGCCTCTCATCTCTACAGGAGGTGAAATTAATGCACAACCAGCACCCCGCATGCTGGCAGCTCCCATTTTGAGCTACCTGAAGCGTAGGGGAGGGAGCAAGCACTCTGTATGAAAGAATTTACTTGACAGTATTTAATCTATTTAAGTTCCCTATTAATCAGCTCTAAATCTTCAGAATATGGAATAATTGATCATGACAGGCACATTCCAATTAACTTACTGTCATAGAAATTTAATCTTATGCGTTAACTATTACGATATTGATTTAAATCTGCGTAGAAAATTAAACAGACTGGACAATACCTCCACAATCATTTATGAACTATTACAATAGGATGGTTGAAGAAGCTTCAGAAAGACTGGGTTTGGTTGGTGGATAGATGAGGGTTATGTAATTTGGAGGGCTTGAGGTGTTTGATGCGTAAGTTATTAGTTAAAATTATTCCGTAGAAATAGTTGTAGGTCTAATTCCAAGAGAACGCGCATATGAAGTCACCCTTCAATCTATCTCTCGAATCCTAAATTACAAAGACTTTTCAGACTGTTTCGCATCAGTTTGCCGAGAATTGACGTACGCTGAAGGAAAATCTTTGGGAGTACAGCCGTTGTTAATAGCAGAACATTCTATCACTAATTTCATTCAGTGCCCTGTTAGCGAATCAAAGTACCTGAGAAGGGACAAGATGGAACCTCCTCTCGATCTAATGTATCGTCGGTATTACGATTTTACTATTTATGGTCAGCGACTCTCATCAAGAAGCTTATTCTCAAATATTTCTGTTCTTCACAAATTAAAAGTACAGGCCAAATGGACGGACACCCACACAAACCACTACCCTACTGTCTGAAAACAAACTTTAACCTCGGTTTTGAAACCTGCAAGGGAAATATCATAAATTTATTACTTCTCAACCAACCTACAGCAGATCTACTCTAGGGCCGGTTCTCGCTGAAGCTGGTAGTTAACAACACAAAACTCCTGCCAGACGGAAGTGAAACGATCGTTACAGGGTTTATGTTTTCAAGGTGAAAATCTAAATCGCTAAAAGAAGAGGCAAATTAACTATATTCTAATAAATAATATCAAGCGAACTCTTGCTCTTCTAGGAAATAGTGGGACCTCCTGCGGATTTCGTCCTACTCACAGAAGGTCAATAGTTTATCTTCTGGGAATATCGGGGGCTCTTTCAATTAGAAGGTGAGCAGTTAAGTGGAGTTTTAGAAGAAAGTCGGTGGCAAGGTAGGAGAACATATATACCTGGGCTAATCGTCGGGCTCATTTGGCTCTGGTGTAGTGCTGCTCTGGAACGAAAGATTCTGAGGCGGTGATGAAAAAGAAAATGCATTGAATGAATTTTTTTCCGCCTGATGAATCTCCCCAGCAATACTTTGTTCAAGATCGGGCGAAACACGGCTATCTCCTTATAGAGTTAGAATATGCTCAAGTATTTAAGTTTCGGAAACGGGCTATTTGAAGGTCTTTACGTGTCTGGTAATGATAGATTTGAATCTATTTTTGACCATATGCTCTGTACGTCGGCCATCAAGAAATTTAGAGATGAGAGCCCACTTTTTCCCGAATTTGGCGCAACAGTTGATGAGGATCCGGTCCTACTAATCAGTCCAGGCACCTCTAAATAAGCTAAGATTTTACCTAGTTTTCGAAGGATCCAAGTAGTTGTTCCAGCGTTATCGGCATTGCTTGGCTGTTCTGAATATTTTTTTGTTGGACTCGTAGAAAACCATCTTAGCGACCTCATTCCACCTATTTTTTTACGTTTGCATACTACGACTAAGGATAAAAAGTACTTGAGTATTTGGATTAGGAGTTTATCTTCTTCCGAACTCCATGATTCGTTCTTGGAGGCTTCTTTGGAAATGTTCAAGTATTGGAACTAACAGAGGGCAGGATTTTTGCCATAAAACAACTTGGACAGGAGCTCCCACTACTGAGTGTTCTGAGTTAGATTAAAATATTACGAATTCAGTTATGGGTTTTTTTAAAAGGTAACTAAAGGTCACCAGTATCCATATGAAAACCCTTAGTTAATTTTAGTGCCAAGCCTCACTCGGCCGCTCCTATGTATAAAATCTACAGATAGTAGTTAGTTTACCTTTTCGCTAGGTGAGAATATAAATCTCTTACCTTCTTTGGTGATAGCTTTTAAATGTTAAATAGCTTGATGTTGTATAATTTTGGAGCTTGAGTTAGAGCCCGTTTCCAATCTATCTGCGTTATCTTATCCAACAGTTCTTGGAATGCTCCCATCAGCCTCTATTTATGGTTCTATTGGTTTGAACTACTCATTCCTAATTAATTATTTATATTATTATGGAATATGCTACAGCCAACCCAAATTTCAACACCCACGACTGGTTACCTGGATTAGAGCCTCCCAAAGCTCCAAAAACCTCAATTTGTCGAATCGTAATTTCAGTTAATCTGTACGAAGGCCAGCACCTTTTGTACGAATTTTTGGTAAAATTAACCTACTGGAGGTCAACTACATTTTGAATCATTTTAACAACACAGATTATATAGCATAATATTAATCTCATGTATTTAATTGAAATCATAACACACGTTATATCATAAAAGGTGCCAAATACTCCGTTCAAATTAAAACCCTTCCGCTTCGATTGTTCCCAACAACTCCCAGAAATGCCTTATTTCAACTATTTTTTCTTATTTTAAATCACAACAGCCACTCTCTCAGAATACGCCTCTCTGCTCTAGCCTTCTACTTTGAAACACTGTACATCTGGATAATAAAACACTACTGATTGGTGTTATCCATGAATTCCAGTAAAACCCGTAAGTGTTTTCTAACCTTAGCTTTGCCAATTTTAATATTCTGATTGTAATACCAATAGATAACAAAAGCAATATCTGAATCTGGTACTGGTAGGCCATTATTGTTTTACAGAAACGCCTGCTAGCACCAATTTGAATTTATTTTTTAACTCAAACTAATTAATTCGGGCATTTAAAACACCATATACTGGAATTCAGCATGGCGTTGGATTGGGCAAAAGCAGAGCCTACCCTTTGTAGATGATTCCTAATTTTCTTCTCTGAACCGATAAACATTTGGACCACTTAGAGGTTTAAAAGACAGGAGACGGCTTCAAATATTTTTAAAAAATAGCTGCTGGGTGTTCAGACCCCAAGCATTGATTTTCCAGCCAAAACTAAGCAGAGTTGAGAAAAATTGATTTAATGTTTTTGAGTTATGGGCTTTGGGAGGCCAACCAACATAAATATTCAAATTGCGGTGGCTGCTAAGATAGCTAGCAGCACCCAACATATATTCTAAAGGGTGCTGTTCGATGTAGCAGCCAGCATTTAAAAGTTTCTTAGAATTCAGTGATAGAAACGTTAGAATAAATAAACCTCCAACGACAAAACAACAATCCAATAAGCTTGTACCTTTCGGTCCAAATCCCACTGCAGATGTGGATTTTTAGAATAATTCCCCAAAGTATTGACGCTATAATTGTCTAGAGTTACTGTACTTTGCTAAATAACAATGCTTTAGAAAACTATCCAAAGTGAACTTATGTCCAGCGTCGGTGAGAAGCGAAGGGTCTGGTAAGTAGTTAGTAGCTCTTCACAATGAATATAATTCACTCTGGCTGCCTTAACAATTACTTTTATAATTCTAAATCATACCGTATGCGAATTTGTAGAGATTTATTGGCAATCTTAGTTAGATGGTGATCGCTCAGGACTCCTCTCCAGCTTAGCGAAAATACCTCTTCTCTGTGCTTAGTTAACTTAAATTACAATGCAAATACTGAGATAATCCTTTCCATTTTATCTCGTCCCACCATTTTCGTTTCTTCTTCTCCTTGGCTCCTAGTATCGCTCGATTTTTCTTTTCTCAGTGCATTTCCTTTGAAGTACTTTAAAATTATCGTTTAATATAGCTGGTGCCCAAAAAGCCCCACATTTCGAGGGCTAAACCCCTCTATTTTGACTCAAACGAGTAACTTTCCACTTTAGGGTCAGAGTTCTCAAGTGTCTTTGGAGCTTTTAAGATTAAATTAGTTGGCACTCCCCTTATGAATTAGAGGATTTAAAAATGGTTGCTAAGTGTATTTTATTTAATTGATGCCGATGTTGGGACTCTCTCTATTTAATCCTACCTTAGGTTTAATGTTGCGGCAGGATGGGTATGAACCATCTCAAAACCTATAATATTGGACGGAGATTGCTGAAAAAACGGTATTTAAAAAATAATTGGATTTTATAGAATAAACACTCAAGGCAAACAATGTTGTTAGTTGATTATTTCAATAAAATGCACTCTGGTGGCATGCTTCTACGATAAGAACACAAACCCTCATCTGGGTTTCTTCGCTGGTTGTCAATATCGTCACGATTAATTGTTTTTAGCAGCCCAGCCACCAAATTTATGGTACAGTTTACTACGACATCTCACCTATTTAAACCTATTACCCCCATTCATTCTAACGCTTCGCCGATGCTTTATTACCGTTTATGCAAGAATTGTGCTGAATCTACTGTAAATAGTAACAGATAATAGAAAATTGGAAATTTTCGTTGGCTGAATCATGGGTTTGAAATACAACACCGAAAGAAGGAAGGACGGGGCTGAAACTGCCCTTCTCTATTGGAGCTATAGGAGAAATATTAATGTCGAGAGATATATTTTGCATTTCGGAGGAAAGTATCCGTTAAATCTCTATTAAGTGACCTATCGGCCTTCTAGATAGTAGAAATAGGCTCATAACTTTGTGTGTGCTATTAGACAGTATTGGAGACCAGTCGCAAGTTAGTGTCTGTTTCAATAATGCCTTCCAACTATCTTTTTATCTTAGTCAATAGATATACTCAAAATAGAAGTAACTGTGTGATAAGTAAGCGCTTGCTTGCCTGTAGGTTGCACATCTAACCCCTAAGTATTAATATTATGTCTTTTGTTGAAGAGTTGTGAAGTAAACTGAGTATTACCCTTTGGAAGCAACTCGATCATCAGGCTCTTAATCATCCGCTTAAAAGTTGAAGGAGATACTGCTATTATGTAGCAGTCATCCTACAATTACTTTTGTTCTGCCAACAATAAATTAATATGAATAGTCGTTATGCTTCCAGACCACCACCTTTGATCGCTAAATAGCTTCAGAAGGACTCCTACAGCCTTAACTGAAAGAACAGTAACTACTTTACTTGCACTAACCTACAGGTAATTGTTTCTCAGAGTAATTTTATGCTATCTGGATAAATTTATTTATAGATGTATCGTTCTCACTACCTTTCATATTCAGCAAGTGCCCAACTGTACGGGATATCTCCAATGCTGGGTTAACTTCGGTTGATTTGTTTAGGCTGTTCTCTTAAAAATAATCAATGTTCGATTTCAGAATCGTATAATGATGTCAATTTCTACTATGATAACTGGACAATAGGCGATTCAATAGGTATGGGCGAGGGGTTTGAGGTTAGCTGCTAGCCATCATCAGATTCCATTTATTTGCCAGTCTGTACTTAAAGTTACTCGAAGCTTGGGATTACACTAGGTAGTTTAGTGTAGAAGATGGTTGGTTTAATAATTGGAAATCTAAGTGGTTGGGAGTGTCTGATTAAGAATACAGGAGAGTAATGTTGTAAAAACAGCAGGAGTAATGTTGTAAAAACAGCAACTACTCAGTTCACCATACATCGAGCCGAGCCGAAGGAGACCTACAAACCAACGATTACCTTCATATGATCAAGTGCTAACTATTGATATTCAATTTATGCTATTTTTTTAAAATTTAACATCCCTTCGATTTGATTATTTAATTAAATAGCTGATCTTTTACATTCAGATAATGTAAATCTAATTGAATTGTTTTACCCATGGAATAATCGGACCCCAACGAAGCCACACTCATTAGTGTTGGAACAGAGGCATCTCAACACGGGAGAGAGTTGAACCGGCCGAAATAACCATTTGTAACGATTTATTCAAAAAAGCTAATCACTAGACTTGGTGGTACTCGTACAAGGCTTCTTCAATTATTCAAATTAGGGTTTCCGGAGTCTTTTGGTGATTTGGAGGACTCTTTATGCAATTTTTTGATTTCAGCCACCATGCTCTCCAGTTCGTTGTTGAGCAGTCCAGAACAATGTAGGATCATCTATTAGATTGCGGTGGGTGCTGACGCCGTGTTATGAGGTTGGGACTGCGCATGCTTTGCTTGTTGTTCGTTAAACCGTAAATCTTGGCTCATGTAAATTAAATTCTATGGACTTTAAATTATGCATTCCACATAAATTGAGTTATTCAGCCTTAGTAGCTTAAGTTATTTGGATAAGCCACTCTGTTAGCTTTTGGAAGGTTGACAGTATCGAACTTTCAGTAGCTAGAAGAGGATGGCTTTGAGTCTGGATTGGGAAGGTCCGTGGGGAAGGATGCTGGTTTGAAGTCGTCGAAGGATTAAAATGATTAGGCTAGCTGAGAGGCATGATTGAGGAGATAACTATTATATTTGAATATCTTTTGAGAAGATTTGCTACTAAACTCTATCTTTAGGGGATGAGTATATCCATATTTAGGAGTCAATTGTCCTAATCTAATGGTTATTTGTGGGTTTTCGCTCAAATATTCAGAAAGGAAGTCAGCTGCCAGAAGATAAAAGTGCCCAAATTGATGTTATGATTATGGTAGGGTGTCTTTATTTACAACCAGCAGCGTACATCTATCTGTACATCACTCTCTATTAAGTCCTTCCAGTAAAGTTCTATCCTCCCTAATCAATATAATTATAATCCATAGTTAGGAGATGAAGCCCACCAAAGATCACAGCAACCTCATAGAGTCCCTCAAGAAGCTCATCAAGTACCCCCACCCTCATCCAGATTTGCCAGCAATGGCTCGGAATGTCAGCGAGAGATCTTTTCATCGTTTAATCGCAACGACCTTCAGAAAATTCTGCAGAACTTCGAGGATGACAACGCCAGTACCTACCATACTATCCAGCTCTCCGGCAGCTCTCCTTCAAGCTCATGTCGCTGCTTCTATCGAAGAATAAGGATAATAGGATTGAGTTTTGTAAAATATTCGAGATTTTCCCCATCAAAGGCAAACTCGTACTCAATAAGCTACCCACCAAGTTGGTGGCTGCCTACTAACAACCAGTTAAAGTCATACACAAACTGAGGGAGGCGAGTTTTTCGGGAGGTAGACTGATCTATCTGAGTGCTGTGAAGGAGGGGGTGCTGCCGGTGGAGCATCGGGCCTTCCCTGATGATGAGTTCTTGGATCCTGCCGAAACAGTCATAATGGTGAACGTTGAGGAAGAGGCCGTCAGTCCCAGAAAGCCCTTTTTTGAAGAGTAGAGGGTGTCTACACCAAGAAGAAAGCATAATTTAAGGCTGAGCTACGGTAAGGATCAGTAGTACGGGACTTAATTTTCGAACGGAGCAGGTACATCTCGCAACAGTCCCAGATAATCTATTCTGGCTAAACCCTACACAATGCGAAATCGGATTTGATGCTAACTATTGATTATTATTCACTATTAACTACTGGAAATGAAAAGTAGCACCAGCCTAGATAAATAATTAATTAATGTTGAATCGTCTATGTAATAAGATTAAAAACAGTTATCGATTATTAGTCTATAATTAATAGTATGCTATCAAATTAAGTGAGCATGGTCACCAGCTAGCGAATGGATCCTCTGAGGGTTTGAGTGTGGGTGGTAGGGTACTTGAATCGGGGTAGCTCCCAAAGTTTGATACATCTCCAGCTTTCTTCACCACTGGCTTGTAGAACACTGTAGCTTTCTTAGCTAATAGCAGCTTCCAGTCGACCTTCGAGAACCAACGGTGCTCCTTGATATCGTTCACTCCTCCTTTCAGGTTTCCGTACCTCTTCGACAAATCCGAAACTAGTAGATGTCTCACCAACGATTTAGCTTATCTAAATCATAGAGGTTGTACTTATCGAACTATTTCGGGAAACGGATTTTTCCTTTCAGAATATTCTGATAGATGTTCATGGGATCCTCGTCGGTAAATGGGTCTATGCCTGCGTTCATCTCATAAATGAGGATTCCTAGTGTCCACCAGTCTACGGGCTTCCCATGGCCTTGGTTAAGGAGGATTTCAGGTGCCAAATACTCTGGGGTGCCACAAAGTGTGAAGGTTCTATTTTCAACCACTTTAGCAAATCCGAAGTCAGTAAGTTTTAGGTAGCCGTCCTCAGCAATGAGCAGGTTTTAGGGTTTGAGGTCCCTATAAATAATGTTTTTAGAGTGGAGATCCTCGAATACCAACGCAACTTCCGCAGCGTATTGTCTAAATCAATATCTAAATTACGCAGCGTGGTCAGTTTCAAGTTTTCCGACACTTCTCAAGTAAGTGAAGAGTTCCCCACCGATAACGAACTCTAACATAAAATATAGATATCTAGAATCTTGAGCGAAGCCTTCCATGTTCACCTAAATAACTAAAGCACTACCACGAAAGGATGATTGAGAACGTTGAGGATGTTGAGCTCGTTGAGGACATGATCCACTTGTTTCGACTTAATGATTTCCGATTTCTTCAGCATCTTCAACGCAGAGTATTTTCCATTGGCCTTACACTTTGCAAGCTTCACTCTTCCGAAGGATCCTGAATGAGAGTGCCTTTACCTGTCCCCAAGGTCGTTAATATTTCATAGTCGGTTAGTTTGAGCTTCGTTCCTTCCTTTCTTTCCATTTTATAGAAATTTATATTTCCTATTCGCAACGCCAGTGCTTTAAGCTCTCCCGTAAATTCTATTAATCTTTGCAAGTAATAGATTGGCCCCCCTCAATATTCACTAAACCCAACTTAAACGAATTGTAATCTTCTTCTTATGGTATCTCCTCACTCAAGTTACTGTGTTTTTGGATTGGTTAGTAAGTAAAGCTAGTGTTTAACACATACTGCCATATTAAGTCAGTAAAACTTGGAGAATGGGGATGTATATTCAAACTGAATAAGTTGCTGATACAATTAGGTAAGGTCGAATTAAATATACTACAATCGCACTATGGAAAGCTGAGGGAAGATTCTATTACGAAAGACTGGCAGTTCGAAGAGGTTTGTCTGCAAAAAGTACTCAATCCTATACAGGATTTTGAAATTGGAGTCATAGAATTAATTTACTTTAACGATTCTCAATTAATTCTGATTTAAAAAAGGATGTTAATTTGCAACAGAGGAGTAATCACCTGAGCTAGTTACGGATGCTACGAGGTGGTGTGGTTAGATGAGTAATTAGGTTGGTTATTGGGGTTAAATCCAACTCACTGTTTAAATTCTTCTATTTCAGAATGTCATTTTATTAATGAAAATACCCTACAATTAATTACTTATTGTTAAACGAGAGTAAATAAATAATCATTGGATAGCCCTTTGAGCTAGCTTGTAATTGTATGGCTATCTGAATGCCATCTATTATAAAAGTCTCTGTCGTTTGGTGTACCTATCCAGCATCTTACCCAAATAGTCTGGTAGGAGGAAAGCAGCGCAAAGCAACATATGAACACAATAAACCCTTGGGGTTGATATTTGAGTTATAAAACTTTCGGTTATCTGGTTGGTGAAAAATGTAATGTACACTAAGTATACGGTTAGGTAGAGCACGAAACTGCACAGCTGAGCCACCTACATAAGTTTAATCTTACCATCATTAGCATACTAATCCCGTGGGACATCAGTAGAACCTTAAGGTTGACCACCATAACGATATCTGCTAGTAACACCATGCTAGTTTACACTTTGTACCCGGTTCTGCCGGTGGAGTCCACTACCCCAGTCTCCAACGCTTGGCAAATAACGTAAATGCTTAAGGCTCCACTAAAAGCTCCCAGCAGAATGTTCTTTATGAAGGTCATCAGGTTGAAATAGATGCCTCTTTGCCCTCTACAGTAAACGTAAGGCACCGTCATCGATTCTCCCGGAGTATACTCTTAATCGGTGATTGCCCACACGATAATTGCTGTTGCTGTGAAGAAAGAATTGAAAAACTGGTACATTATCTTCTCGAATATGATGGTACCACTGAAAAAGGATACATAACCGTAGGCAAAGAGAGCCATGACGTGATATGCGTTCTTGTAGAAGTTATAATTGACTACTTTGCTGTTCTTTCGATTCCATTAACGACCATAGTAGAGTAATAGGGGGCCTAACAGTGAGAACTCTCCCAGGATGAAATCAGCCAGTCTGCCTACTTCATTTCCCTCTTTTCCTTTAACTCCAATACCTACATCTGCCTGTAAAACCATATTAACATCGTTGGCACCATCACCAATTGCAAGAGCCACTCCTTTCCATCTGTTTTGGACGCTTCTCACTACTACTTCCTTCTGGGTGGGAGTGCACCTATAGCAGATAGTAGTAATAACTGGTATATTGGGTAGTTAACGAGTGGCGTCGAGCAGGAGAACTGAGTTTTAATTGAAGGGTTATTGTCCCTACAGCCACTAATTGATATTATCAACGTCACCTTCCGGTGGCATCAGAACCTACGTTTAGGAGTCTATCAACCCACACGACTTACCAATATTAACTGCAGTTTATCTTTTGTCTCCCGTCAGCATGTAAAAGGCTATTCCACACTGCTTTAGCATACGAATTGTTTCTGGAACTCTATCCTGCAGCTTATCCTCTACTGCTGTACACCCTAACAAAATTAGCTACTTTTAGATCAGAACATATGAGTTGGACAGCTTGCGTTCCCTATCATGGAGGCTTGTTGAGGCTTATCTGTAGATGTTCATCCAGTTGCTGAGCTATGCTTTGGAAACTGAGCGATGGGCAAGCAATAAAGTTCGAAGACCCTCAGTACTGAACTAATCTAAGGAGCGTTGGGTGAATTAGAAGTGAGTGCAGTTGCTGGCGAGCAGAGGCCCTACCGTAGAGTCAGCTCCCTTAGTGTAAATGTTTACTTATCCTCTTTAATTTTCTACAATAGCTGACATTCTTTTCCTATCAGATGAGAACTACAGCAGTGCGTGCAGTTTCCACCTCCTCATCACATCTTTTCTCCGATCATACATGGTAATGAACCCTGATTGCTCTCCCAATAGCTAGTAACCGAATAGTTTGGCGAAATTCACCAAGGCAATTTAGTCTGGAGAGGCAGAGTTGTATTTGTTTAGGCCCTCAGGTGTAGTTTCAACTACTACTTCATTACACAGTACAAGGAGCTACCATAGTTGATTGTATTTGTCAGCTTACTTCGAAAATGTAGGGTCATGGAAGTCTACGTTAGTGATGTTGAGCCTCCTGTAAAGCTACTGGTTGGGTTGAGTTTTAGTCCCTCCGAAATTGCGACTCTGAATGCAAAGTTTTTTAAAATTCATCTCATTACAAGTAAGAGTACCAGTTTTATCTGAGAATATGTAGTTTACTCTTCCCAGGCTCTCATTGACTGTGGAGTTGTTTACTTTGGGTAGGGTACCAGTCATGTTGGAATACATCCTGTTGTCTTTCTCTAGCATTTTACCTTGGATGAGCTTCACTACTTCCAAATTGACTATTAGAGAAATGGGAACGAAGTATGACATTATCAACCACCAGGTACAAGCTACAAGGTGGAAGGGGGATACAGGAATTCCCTGCAATTCTTTAGATTTGTCAGATTGGAGGAAGGAGTTGAGGACTGCACCTGTAATAGACAGCAGTAATTGCAGAATAAAGATAATTATTATGGTGAAGTTGATTTATTTGTCCAGTTTGGATCTCTTACTATTAAATTTCACTGAATTCCTCGCCAGTTTAGTGTCACTACCCGAGTAGACACACACTCCTACTACCCATAGGGTATTCCGAAGGAAGCTTCCCTTTGGCATGAACTGAGTGATTGTTAATGGAAGAGTATCCCCCTCGATCGTTATATTTCCGTTGAAACTATGCATGAACTGGTTGGGCCCTTCGTAATTTAGCACGTAATGCTTCGAAAATAGCTGTGGAGGGGTCAGTTTATTAAGAGGTACTCTGGATTGAAGTAGTTTCTTGGTTTTTAAATGGCTCTCTCCATCCAGGTTCTTTGTGTCGATGTAGGCTACACCTTTTTATTAGCTTGTCTGGATCAAAACTACGTCGCAAGGCAGTTGATTGTCCTTGCCAAGTCGAATTAGGTCGCCAACGTGAAGATCCTGGCTTCTATGGATCTCCATTCCGTGAGATCCTACCACCTCTACCGGTCTTTCGTTCTCCTCCTTGTCTTTAAGATAACGGCCGTACTCCTCAAACGCATCCTTTATCATAACTATCAGTATCATGCAGCTGAGAGGCAGCAGAACGAGAGGGTGTCCTCCAGTGTTGGAGACTTCGGGGATAGACTGCAGCAGCGCAACGAATAGGAAGTAAACTGAATAAGTGAATGGTTACGATTCGCTGATTTGGAGAGTTGAGAAATGAGGTTAATGGGAATAAAGGTGAAAACGTTGGAGGTGGTAGTTACTACGAGGTTGTTCCCATAGGAGACGTTAGGTTCGTTCAGAATTATCATTCTGTCTTAATGGCAACTTTCGGTAGATTCATTCATAACCTATTTTAAACTTAGTTGGCTGCTCAACTGGAATACCTTCTTATTTTTTATAAGCTATTTGCAATCTGTCATAATGGATATCACTATTCGTGCAGCTTCGTACTGAACATTTTCTTTAAGTCTAGCATTATGTATGGGCGATCGTAAGCGTTTATCCTCTCCTTCCCTGCCACGTATCCGTAAGCGAAGTATACGTTCTGGTTGGTTAGGTCGTATATAACTGTCTGGAGGTTGCCACTGGTTAGGCTGGGCAATATTTAGGTTACTGTTCTTTCAGCAGTGATCTATCCGTGATGCTCTTGTAGAAGCTCGCTCTGAATAATAACAGAAGTACCAGTCGTTAGGTGAAAGAGGGACACAGCCAGTCCATACCCCAGTACACTGCATCCTTGATTGCTGGATGCCATGTATCGTTAACTGGCAATGGTTTGGAATCATCAACAACGTTGAGTTGAGCATATCCGTACTGGAAGCCACGGAAGTAGCCTGCCTTTCCGTCTCCCACTCCCAGAATCAGGTTGCAAGTTCGATGGGTAGTCTTCATCCTGTTGATTGAGTGCTAGATTGTCTGGTCGAACTGCAGCACATCGCGAAGAACGAAGGTAAAGGGGTTGCCGACTCTCGACTCCTTGCCGAAATCCTCACCTGGATATGAAACTCCAATCTCCGAAACTGCCATCTGCTTATCGCTGACTCCCGACAGAATTCCAATCCAGCCTACAAATCCAATATTCATCCAAGTGTTGCCGTCTCTAGAGGAACTGGGATGGTAAACAGTAATAAGAGGGTACTTTCTGTATGGACCGTCGAAGTCCCAGTCCAACGCTCGTAACTGTACGGTCTCTCCATTTTTGGTGGCCGAACCCCAAGCTCCGAACATTGAGCAGTGTCCCTTGGTCAGTTATCCAATCATGTGCACTCTCTTGAGCATCCTCAGGCTCACCCCACTGGCATCGGCGATTCCCTTCATCTCCTGGTAGTATTTGGAGTTGGTGTATCTCTTGGTGATGTAATAGGTGAGGTCGAGAGCCATCCCAGCTGCTTTTCCACCAAGCGCCATAGCAGTGGAGTTAGGCACAAACTTCGGCATGGAATCTAATAGCTGGCTTTCAATGTATGTCCATAGCTCAGGCAGGAACTGGTTGAGTTCTGTTTTGAGTAACTCACCAGTGGCATAACCCATTTAGTACATGGTGCCGTAGACGTGAATGAGCTTCATAGTGTTGGTTCCTGTGCCGATGGAGTAGAGCTTCCCGTTTTTGGTGGTCTTCAACAAAGAAGCGTCGCCCTTCCAGATGGTGTTGGTATTGTTGTGTCTTGCACCGGGTTTGCCACTGCAATATGCGCAGAGCGAGGCTGCAAAGCAAAGACTTATGAATAAAAGCTGGGTAAGCTTCATGAGATTAATAGATTATTGATTAGAGATGGTTTAATAAATTTTAGTCGATAAAACCACTCGTTGTTGTTTGCAGCACTCTACACAATAATTCCTTTGGTTATCTGACTGACAGCTATCATTTGAGCCTTAGCCACACCAATAGCTTTTTATTAGCGATAGTGTGGTTGAAAACACAAAATAATAAGGATTCGAAGAGTATAAAGATAAGGGCAGTTACCAATAGTCAACGAATCTTAAAAAAACCACAGACTCAAACAAAATCAGTTTAAAACTGCCGTTATAAATTCATAAATATGAATCTGACGGTGCAGGAAACAATTTACTGTGCGAAGATAGCTAGCAATTTGTATGCTGGAAATATTTGAACCAAATATAAACACTTTATAATTATTTGCGAATAACGAATGATAACCGACAGCACCTCATCTGCAACTCATGCACAGCATCTAGCGCACGATGACCACAACAAATCAGGATTACAGTGCAACAAATTGGAATCGACACACAAATAAGAGTAGCTCAAACTTAATAGTTTCTACGATTTGATTGGCAGGGTGCTGCAATAGGCCTGCTTTATGATAGATGCCAGACTTCCAGTGGAGAGGTTGAGGTATTTAGGTAACAAGCTGAAGGAACATGTTCACACAATCGAAAATCAGCTGTAAGCTGCAGTCACCAACTCCCTCCAAGACCTAATAAGTAAATCGTTGAAGGAGTACGATTCACTCACCAAGATCATGACTGATTAGTGGCAGAGACATCAGATAGTAGGGTTGTCTAACCCACCACTAACAGAAGTTGAGCAGTAGCACCGGTACAGATGCAGTAACGAAGCAAATAGCTGACAGTACCTTCAAACCAACACCATATTCCCCAAATTATAGGAACTCTAAGCTCAGAGCCCAAACTCAAGCGTGATGATATGGTCTAAGGTCTGCAGTCCTCCTATATTGAGGGCATCAAGTAGCTGGAGGCATCTTTAGTGTCATCTGAGCAGTAGAGCCGAAATGATAATACGCACAAGCTTGTTAAGGAACTTGTCGCTGCCCAGAAATAGATCGAGAGGCTCAACTCCATGGTAAAGTAGTACTCCCAAATCTATCGTGAGTTTGAGGACTAAACTCAGTCCTCCCGGGAGACTCTGCGAAAGCTAAGAGAAAAGTTAACGGAGTAGCAGACATAAAAGGACCATTCTGCCAAATGCAAAATGGAGTAAGAAGTGCCATACGAGGAGGAACAGGGCAGGTTCAAAACCGTCAGCAGGATAGTGAAGCTTTAGTCAACTTTGTCGTGCCTACGTGACTAGCTAGATTCCCATGCCGAAAGGGAGAAGGAACTCACCAAACAGTTAGCCAGCTATGAGTCTCAAGTTGGGCTGTACGAGTTCGAGAGGAGAGAGTTGGAAGAAAAGTGCCAAAACCTGGAGAGGGAGCTAATGTAGAAAAACAAACCTGAGGTGTCAGTGGTGCTCTCGAAGAGGAACTCTTTTGCTCCTGATAGGTAGAGAATGGCTGAATTCGACACTCCCACTATTGCGACTGTTTTCATGAAGAACAGCTTCGCTAGTGAGTCCTCCGATGTTCCCTGCTCGCCCAACTTCAGACAAAATATTAATGATACACCACACCTCTAATGGAACACATTGCCGAGCACCGAATAGGGCAACAACTTCACAGGTTCACTGGCCAGTCGGTCGAAGTCTCTCGGAAGGGGAAATTACCTGGCTATCGTAAGGTAAAGGGAAATGGAGACAGAGCTGGAGAGCCTCCTGCTGCAAAGGGCATCGGATTCAGCACGGATAAGCGAGTGTTAGATCCGCATTCATTAGTGCGATAAGTAGATAAAATGGCTGAATACCTAGCTGAGAAGGACGTCGACTTTGCTGGAGGAGGAGCGCAGCCATTTGGCCGAAACCGAAGTAAGTATGTTTAGATTGTAGTCGGCAGTGTACTAAAAGTAGGTTGCTCTGTGCAAGATTACCCAGTAGTCCATTCGCCTCAAGGAAAAGCTTTCCACACTCACTTAGGTGCACGAACTCTAGAAAGAGAACAACGCTATTGTGAAGAAAATGCTTGCTGAATCTCATAACTTGCTCAAATTAGTTGAAACAGAGATAGTAAACCCTAAGAGTGTTGCAGACGAGTAGACGGGAGAGTTCAGCGGGGATGAGAAGGAACTACTCAATCTGCTTAAAGCTGAGGATCTGAGTTTACCCGAACCCTCCGAACCCATCTTCAGGGTGCTTAATCGGTTGATGAGCAATATTGTGTGCCTGTTCAACGGTAACATCGACAACCTCAACAGGAACGCACTTCAATCGTAGCTGTAGAACTACCTGGTGTGCATGTAGAGCAACAGACTGAAGGCATGCGTCGACGAGTCTATCGTATAGTTTGTTAGGTTAGGCTGCAAAGTACCAGTTCAACACAAAAGCATACTGGAGCACCTACTGCAGCCGATAAGAGAGCTGCTGGGAAGGGTATGAACCCATGATAGTTTATTATTGCATATCCGTAAATCATGAGCACATCACCAAACAATTCCTGCATGAACACTGCTATTTTACCTCCATCTCGCCTGACTTTTCCAGTAGAGCTGAAGTGTTCGACTAGCTTCTACTCCTGTTCTCAGATAGGATGCTACTGCCCATCGTAGACCTTTTCCTTTGCACCTGAATAGCCTTCTTGGACTTGGAGTACCGCTCGAAGGTTGTCCTGTTGACACAGAGGTTGGTGGTCTGCACCCATAATAGGCTGACCAAAGGAAATAGGAACACACTGCAGATTGCGAAGCTAACTCCCAGTAGTATCTTGGAAATCAGTTAGACCTTGCTGTCACCGGTGAATCTGAGATCAAAATTGAAGTTTAGTAGGGTCATGAGGCAGATAGCTCCACACTAAAGAACAGCCACAATCAGAAGTATAATAAAAGTGATGAATCTGCAGATGTTCTTCTCCCCAACGCAGTTATTTATCCAAGGACAATGGTGATCATACCTCCGCACGCATGTCTTGCATATCTCGCAGTGGTAGGATCGAGGCACCTTAGGTATCACACAGTCAGTGCAGATCTACTTATCGTTCAGCAGCTGTTCATAGCTCATACTCGTCTGGAGAGGTTTCGGACCAACTAAAAGCGAAATATAGAGTGATAGGAACAGCAGATAATACACAGCAGCTGGTATTAGTAGGTAGTACTCCTCAGGAACAACATCGAACTTTTATTGGGCGAGCACATGAGCACAGGCCGCTACAAACACAGTAGTGAGAATAAAGACGAACGGCATGGCTACACTCCTGTTTTGGGGTTCGTATCTGACCCTCATATTGAAATAAAACTTCACGTAGTCGAAAAATGAGTAGTCGTTGTTGAGCATCTTGACAATATTGGTGAACTAGTTCTTTTTAGCTATCTCAAGCGCAGTCTCCCCCTTACTGTTCTTTGTGCTACGGTTGGCTCCGTTTATTAGCAGTCTCCTTACTATTCTGGTGTTCCCGTAAAGGGTGGCCAGGTGCAGAGGGGTGTCCATGTTCTAGTCTTGAACGTTTAACTGGCATTTTAGGGAGATCAGGAGTGCAGCTGTGTTCTCGCTTCCCATGTAGGCAGACCAGTGCAGAGGGGTCATCCCTTTACTGTCAGTACAATTCAGGTCAAACAGATTGCGGTAGTGGATTAATGAATTTACGGCATCGGATTGGCACGCCATGTGAACTACATTAATGCCCGTACTAGTCACTGCGATAGTGTTGACTTTAAGCCCTTCCAGCACGCGGATCATTTCGAGGTGATCGTTGTAGCTGGCGTAGTGGATGGCGGTGAACCCCTAGACATTGGCTTCGTTAACCCAGGCCTCAAGAGTTTTACGGGCGAACTCCGTATCATTCTGCCGCTTCTTCAACAGTAGATCTCTTTGGTGTTGGAGGTACATGTTGAGGAGGACGAGCTTATCCCAGGAGGTCGATACATGGATGACAGTATTGTTGTCGGTATCCTTGAGGCTGATGAGATCGAGGTTGGGGTGGTCACTCAGGTACTTTTGGACCTGGTGAGCGTTCTTTAGTTCGAACAAAACCTCAGGGCCTGCTTACTTCTGCTCCTTGTGCATTAACATGTATTTTAAATCTCCTACAATACTCCAACTCACATCATTTGCTTTTATTATTGTCTTCTATTGAGGCTTAGGCTACTTGCTCTTGTTTTTGAGTGCTTCAATCAATATTTCACCTTTTGGGTGGTCAAGTGTCATTTATAAATAACCTTGGACTATTTGTTGGAAAATTCTGAGAGTTGGAGATCTCTTCTAGCTTGATAATTTAGGGTTTTGGTCTTCCTTTTGTAACATTAACGGCCCGTCAATTTTAGTTAAGCTATGCTTTTGACTTGTGTTTCTGTTGAGTTAGTCTTTCCCCCTTACTAGGCAGCTTTTGAGTAAGGATCGTACAAGGAATGAGCTGTAAATATAATATGAACGCAGTATTTAAATTTAAAATATGATGGCATCGATTAATTACTAGAATAAAACATTGAGTAGTATTCTAACAGATATATTGGAAGCACTTTTGATGGAATGACGACCTAGGGACAGCCTACCAAACTTATTTTAATTCATAAATGCCCTGTTTTTGCCCTATGCTTGTCAAAACAAATTGTTAAAATTTACAGATGAGCAACAGAAAAAATTGCTTCATGTTATAAAATATTTATCATATCTTGGTAACTCATTATCTTAATAGCAACTTCGACAGTTAAACTTATTGCTTTATTTTTTATCTCGAGGTACTAGTGCTAACTACGGACTGGACAAGTTTTATGCAGGATGCAATGGAAAATATTACTAAGTTTGGGTATGGTGATAGTTAATATAGGTCCTAAACTCAGCAAGTCTGTTAAGACCAACTTCATCGAACAACTCAAAAAAGAATGAAGTTTGAATTTTTAAGACGCAAATTAACAGCTTTGATAATATTTCGGCAATAGAA
>JAOXNN020088301.1:0-32153 GCA_028571205.2 Hydropsyche betteni | reverse complement strand
TGCAGCAGGTTGTCCCACTAGGGGCGAATGGTTGCGGACGTCCCTAAGCAGCAAGGGTTGGTGTCCGTCTGCACCTACTCCTAATAAAAAAGAACTTATCGAGGAGTTCATAAACAGAAACCTATCTGACGGAAGCAACAGTCTCAAAGAGGGAGTGGTGTCTTTTGAGTACTTGAACAACTCTACCTACGTGGGGGAGTCTGTGAACGAATAAAAGCATGGAAATGGGGTTTACAAATACTCCAACGGAGATGTGTACATGGGGCAGTGGAACAACGACGTCTTCCATGGGGAGGGCACATACTTATTCGCCAACGGATAGTTCTTCACAGGAAAGTTTTCTAACGGAGAGAGTGTAGAAGGCGTGTACCATTACAAAAACGGAAACACTTATGTAGGAGCATTTAATGACTACAAGAAGAATGGAATGGGGAAAATGCAGTACTATCATCTAAATGCCAGTTACGAAGGACAGTGGCATAACGGATAAAAGAATGGCCGTGGAGTGTTTTCATGCCCAGAGTACACGTATAACGGTGAGTGGAAGATGGGCAAGAAGCATGGGCAAGCAACTATCAAAGGCGCCCGAGTCAATTATGAAGGCTAGTTCGCAGAGGATGTCGCCTATAGAGGCAATATTAACTACACCTTCGCCAACGGTTCTAAATATAGCGGACCAATCTAACATAAGATAAAAGTTGGAAAAGGAATGTACTCTGATTAGCAAGGCAACATTTACTAAGGAGAGTTTTCATCCGATAATATGAATGGATAGGGAAAAGTGAGATTCGCCCAAGGAAGCATTTATGAGGGTTTAGTTATTAACGGGATAAGGAACGGCAGAGGAAGGTACACCTATTCCACAGGAGATGTCTATGATGGTGAGTGGATCGATAATCGACGTCACGGCAACGGAAAAATAACATTCCACAACGGAGACACCTACTAAGGGCAGATGTTCCAGGGAAGGAAACATGGGGTAGGTCGGTATACGTTCTAAGATGGAGCTGAGTATGTTGGAGACTTTACAAAAGGAATCCGAAGTGGAAGAGGTCGGTACACAGACCAGTACTTCAGTTACGAGGGAGAGTGGCTCAACGACAAGATGCACGGCTAGGGCATCCTGAATGGATATAGAGTGCAGATGCACTAGAACACAATATTAAGTCAATTATGACTGAAAATCTATATAAATATTCCATAAAAGAATAAAATACCGATGAGCAGAAAATAGTCGTTGTGTTTGTCGAAGAAATCAAGCACATCTCGCATGGTCCAGGAGAATAAGGCAACGAACATCGAAAACTTGAAGAAGAACTACAAGTCGTAGCGAACAGAAGAACTCAAGGAGATCTTCCGAATGTACGACAAGGCCAACGTAGGCAGCATAAACCAGACTGTAAACCCATAATTATCTAGACATTGAAGTTCGTGTTGCGAGGATTCGGAGAGTACGTCGATTAAGTGGAACTGTCGAAAAGACTCAAGCTAATGGATGAAGACGGCAACGGAACAATAGACTTCCAGGAGTTTCTCAAGTACATGATGGAGTAATTATTAATCTATGCAGATAAGTAAACAACGAGTCACTGTTAGAGGACATTATGGACGTGTTTAGGGTGTTCGATCGGGAGAGGCAGGGAGTTATAAACCCCATCAATTTAAAGGCCATTACAAATGGTTAGGTGGATGACGAAGCGATTAACAGTCTACTAATTATGGCTGACTCAGACGAGTAAGGATAGATAGACTACTAAACTTACCTCAAAGACCTGTTTTCTAACACATGATACTACATATGCTAATTCTGAATATTCTAGATCAACAAAATACAGATGAGTGTTTGTTAACGTAATACAAATAGAAAAATTTATCCAAACACTCTAAGTTTAGTCGCTTCTATCGAAATGGGATCGTGTTAATCTGTCCAGATCGATAACTCTAATATACAGATTTAGTGTCAAATACAACATCCATTTAAGAATTAGAATAGCACAATAGTTGAATCTACCCGCCTAAACTTGATCACTTTTTAGATACAAATACACTTTAAATGAGAGTGTAAAAGCGCGAGAATAATTATTTAAATGCAGCCCAACAATCCAACCTAAGAACTCACCTGTCAGGTCGGCCCCTATTAAGTCTCCGCCACTTACTTCGAAGGAAACATAAGGCTCAGAGTCTACTCGTAATCCTAAAGTAAACTCCTTCTAGGAGAAATCAGCGACAAATCTATGGATGAAAACTTGAGACTAGTGCTGGATGACTGTGAAACGATGTTCGAATGCATAAGGTAGAGTATCGAAGTGGGAAGAGTGCCAGAGATTAATGACTGCGGAGTAATAACATTCACCTACACTGTGAGGCAAGGTAAAATCTAAAAGTAAAAGTACATCTCCATCAGTCTGGCAGACCATCAAGTAAGCGAAATTGATCGAGTAATAATCAGGTTGGACAAGCAATAAAAAATCATCGCTCAACAAAGATCACAACTCCTATAGCAGCAGTAAAGATTGGCTGCTCAGGATTCCAGAATCCAGCAGCAGGAGCAGCAGTTGAATAGAATTAGCCAAATTGCGATCAATAGCGGTTACGAGAGGATAAGTCTGACAGTGGACACGAATACCCAATTTTTCAGCAAATTCAACGTCACCGGAATGATTGCTACTGTAATGCACAGTAGGGATGCCAAGTTCTACCCATTATGCTTCACCAACCTTCTAAGAGAAAAGCAGATGTTCGAAATAGAAATAGTGGACGCTGCAAAAAACAACGCCTACATAGGTGTGATGACTGGAGAGCAAAAAGTAGGCTATCCAGATCTGGCAGAGTCAGCAGTACTTCGTCTTGACGGTCTAGTTTTTTACACTGGTATCATGGCAACGGCAGGCAGAAAGATACATAGTGGCAGCAGGATGTATGTGAAGGTCAACACGATGAAGGGAATAATTGAGTGGGGACTGAGTTACCCAGCCAAGGCTATTCTAACTAGGCTCACTATGATCGCGTTCGCTTACACCAGAGACATCTATCCAGTCGTATTTTTCTCTGGTATTGACACTCCAGGGGTAAGTTTGAGACTGCTGTGATTCCTTTGTATAGGTGTTGCATGAACGAAAAGTCTCAAGCTATTTATTGGTTTTTGATTGATTCTAAGTTGAAGTAGTAATATGAATTGAATTGGTTATTTCAAGCAGATAACACTATCAGCAACTCGATCTGCATAATCAATATGAGAAGCCAGTTAATAAAAGTTGTAAAATGATCAAAGTTCAAATGGAATTTCAGTTTTTTTAACATAAACTAGGCATATTTTTTGATAAAAACTTTTAAAAAGATTGAATATCGTTCAGTCATATTTTTAAGAACATGAGACACCAAGACTTACCAACAGCTTGCAAAAAACAATTGTATTTAGAGCAAATAAAGTTGGGAATATCCGATTATTGAGAACTCCAACCCAATCTACTCAACCTAATATTTTGATTATTTTCCCAACTACAATCCATATCAATAATGGTTAGAAATCCATAATCATTTACTTACTGAATCAATATCTCTTAACAAAACTTCATCCAGCAGTTACTTCTACCTCAATAACTCTTGCATAGGCAGGAATCTTGTTTAAGTTTACACAAATAAATAAATATCAAATGGTTGGAAATAGATTGGGAATCTGTTCTGCCCTTCTGAGCTACTGAGAGCTCAAACCAAAGCTAAAGGGAAGAATATCGAACTCTCCGGCATCCCTAAAGTCTGATGGCTTTTGAATCAGATGCGGGATGAGCTCATTCCCATAACTTTCCGACCTTACCATGTTGCCTAGTTCATGCATAGGGCTCATAAACAGTACGCTGCTTCTCTTTCTTACTGGTAAGTCTTCATTATAGATTTACTCCTACGAATACTTAGAGGACAGTTTGGCGATCATCTGCAGGGGAGTGATGGAAAGCAATGGCTCAGTCTTTTAGGTTTTCTTTGGATTTAATACTGGTGGTCTGGTTATGACAGCCTTCTCGATGTGTTAAGCTTCAGACTAGCAACCCATCGTGTCAGACTCTTCTTGGGCGTAGTTAACCCTCTTCTTCGACTTCTTCTTTCGATAGCTTCTGTTAAAATTGGCAATCGCTTCATACAACTGCACGCATTCCTTAACTTGTGGTTGTACTTCATCTTTGGACATCTCAAGTAGTTTCTTTTTGATCTCAATACACTTATCTCTCAAATCTTCCGAAGTATTGAGCTTTTGCTAGAATTTATCCTAAGCGACATTAATGAGTTTGGCGAAGACAGAGCTCTTGAAGTCCTTGAATCCTGGAATTGCAGATGATTCCACAATGATCCCATTGAATTTTCGAACTCCTTTCCTCAAGCATGAATAAAAGTGGTTTTTGATATTATTGTCAGTTCTAAATCACAAAAACAAGTACCTTCCTTGGAGTTTCGTCGCTATTTTGGCCCACTTGTTTCCAAATAAATTATGAAAATAGAAGAGCACTTCTTCTTACTCTTTTGTCCATTCTGTATTGTTTACGTTGGGATCGAGTTGATTGTGCCACCTAAGTAACATCCAAGTGTACCTTTAACGACACTGTTTGCCCGTTCGACCATAGATCTTGTACTCCAACTCCAAGCAGCGGGATATTGCGCTCCATTTGGTGACCTTTCGGACTTGTATGATGTCGAGAAGAGCTTTATCTTCCTGATTTAGCTAAGTATGTACCTGTTCAGTCCAAATCTTTCGTTCAACCATTTTAAATTATTCTGTGTTAATTATTATGATTTTCTTAGGTACCAATCCGCCTTTAAATCAAAAAATAACCTTTCTGTTGTTCACTGATTGGCTTAATTTTTGAAGATCGGTCCTAAATTGCCGTGAAACAAAGGGTTAGAAAGGATATTTTGAGGTATTCTGATAGTTTCTATTCCAGTGTAGTCTTTAATTAAAACCAAAATTATGACTTGACTCTGATTTATCAATAGCCTTCACTGTATCTAGCGGATAAAGTAGGATATAACGTTGTTGAATCAGTCAAACATACTTTTATTCGATTAATTCAAATATTTTAAGAGGTATCGATTTGCAAATCTATATCGGTAGGTTTGGAGGTGAGGCAAGAGTAAACCCAAAGTCTTGTGGCATGACTATATCAGTAAACTTGCTAACGGTAAAACTTTTATAGTCAAAATTTGAGCATAATCGAGTCTTACTTCTGGATCCTAGAATCTTATATGACAATCCTACTAACGTATGCGTTCGAAAGTGTTGGGTTTTATAGTATTCCTTTTGTCTAACTGCATTTGTGAGCAAAAACCTAAAGTTATGTAACAATAAGGGAAACCCCAAGGATAAGCTAACCCATAATCGAAATAAAGATTGTCTCTGGAGTGTAATGAAGCAGAATGAAGCGATCCGTTTAGAATTTTGGAGAGTAAATTATGTTTTTCAAACATTATTGCTTTTTAGACTCAGGATCGACTCATTTTGAATTAAACTCATATATAGTACAACTATCGTTATGGATGGTTAGTTTCAAAGTCAACATACATCAGCTTTTGCAAAGCTTTTGCACTCATAAATGGAATCCTAAACCGATCAATAAAATCTAAATTAAAGAAAGGCATGACAGTATCGTTTCAAATATCGTTACATGCTGAGGTTTCCCATTACCAATGCGATTTAGATCGTCCAGTTCCAAATCATAGTTATCCTTCGTTTTAGTACCGAACCCCATATAGATTCATGAAGTTTTTAAGCTGCTGAGTAATATTATGAGTTTAGTTAATGGAAATATTGAGAAATCGCACATAGCCGTCTTCTATCTCCCCCTTTACATATTTCATATTTATAAACCTTAAGTCAATTACCGTGTTGGTCTGGTTATGTAAATCCAATCCTCATACCAAATAAAGGACCGTCCCTATCTCTTTTGCTTAATACAATCCCCATTCATAAAAAAACCAAATCGAACAAACAGCTTTGCCAAGGTAATTAATATCCAAGTTTGTCTACTCTTAATAATTTCTAAAAGCCTAATAAATATACATAATAGTTATCAACATGGACAAGTTCTACGTGACAGTCTTCCCATTCGTCATATTGATTCCCAGCACTGGCATCTACTACCAGTTCATGTACTTCAACCGCACTCTCTAAGGCTCTAGTTACTACCTCCACACAACATTCACAGTCACATTCTTCGTCATGTGGCTCTACGCATACTACAAAGCCATTACCATTAAAAGTATCCACTCCAAGTACACTCTACTTCCTCGACGTAAAGATGATTACTCCCCCTATAACTCGCACCTCTACCAGAACAATAGGATTTGCGATCAAGATGGTAATCGGTTTAAACCTATGCGTACATCCCATTGCCATAAATGTGGGTGTGTACTTCGGATGGTAAAAAGTCAATTACGTAGGATCACCATTGTCCATGGACCAACAACTGTGTCGGTTTGAGGAATCAGAGAGCATTCATAGTATTTACGTTCTTGGCTGCATCATTAGGTTGGCAATTTCATTTCCGCAACTACAGTTATTACCACTAGGTTAGGAGTGAGTCCAGTTAGATCCAACACTCAACATTATTCGTAGTTCTATGGGCAATCTACTCTTTATTCATTGTGTTGCTAACTATAAGCTTAACAGGGCTAACCATCAGTCAGCTCATGCTGGCATACAAGAATATCACTACTTTGGACCTACTCAAAAGAACATTTAAGTTTACGGAGGATCCTAAAAAACCAAATATATGGAGTTTTGGATTCTGGACGAATTTGGGAATGTTCTTTGAGTACGATACTTTCGGGTTTTGGTTGCCCAGACCCAGAATCACTGAGAATGACGGCACTGAATACTATTCCCGACCACAAGTCACCAACGAATAAATCAGAGATCTCCCTGAAGATAAAAGATAGGCACTAAAGTCTGATTAATAGAAGATTGCTCCCAAGACACTCAAGTAGTTACTATAGAGAGAAGCCCCTAACTACAAAAACGCCATATTCTTCTTTTTAGATGAGAAATATCGTCTGGAAGAAGATCCCAAAGAACAACAGGCTGAGAAACTCGACTACTCAGCAATGAGTGAATAGGATAAGTAAGCATTAGAGGCTGCCTACAATGATTGACAATAGCATAGTCTAACATTCTATATTAATTACTGCAGAGATTTCCTAAAAACTACTCTGACAATAATCAATACTTAGCATAACGTATCTCAGCATAACTAACTATCCAATATTATTTTAAGATTATTGATGGAGATTGGAACTCCTGGTACTCCACGTTAAGAGACAGGTTAAATGAGCTTCAATTTTACAGCAATCCTGAACCTTCAACAGGAAAACACTGGGTTCAGCAGCTACTTCAGGAGGTTCTTCAACCCCTCCTAGACCCTAATCGTTTCTACTCCCCGACAATCACTTTCATAACCTGATGAGACTTCTCGATTAGATTTCTCAGGGTACTTAGACAACTTAGGAGAGGGTCTTCGGTTCATAAAGCGTAGGAGTCTTACCTACGATTATCAGGAGATGGATTTCAGCGAGATATAACTAGAGGACGTAAATAGTTGTTTCCAGAAAGTACCATACGTTTACTTCTAACCTAACTTCTGCGTAAACTTCTGTAACTATGGGAATGTAACCCGTATGCGTACCGAACAGTAGGAACTAAACGAGTATTTGGACGTGGTCGAGATAAATCTATTTACCCAAGTAACCAACAAGTTCAAAGACTTCTTCAAAATACTCAGTAACCTGCATTTCCTATAAACAACAGTAGAGGCCAATACTCAAAGACTGTCTCGGATGAGAGCCAACGTACAAAAAATAAAGAAGTTATTTCTTCAAAGGGCAACACAAATCCAGCTCAAAGTTATCGTAGCTCAGAATAAGGAGAAACTATTGAAACATTTGAAGATGGTAAGATCTCTAAGGAAGTTACCTCCTACAATCAACAGTATTCTCTAATCTTCTTTACCGTACGAGTGTGTAGGGCTTTTAGCTTCTGGTAGATAGACATACAAAAGGTTGAGTGGATTGGAGTGTCTACGATCAGTTGGTAGGACATTAGATGATGGAGATAATATAGTTCGGCATAGTCTTATGCGTCAGTTCAGCGATAAGATATTCCTTTACATAACTGCTCCCATAAATCCTCCCTTCAGTAAACGGCTAAACGAAGTATCTACATTTAATGCATTAATTGGCAGTGGTGGGTTAAATTAGACTATTGCGTAGGAAGATGCGATTATGTTAGAGTTAGACAACTTGTAATAAGGATGCCAATATTCCGTATAGGAAGATATCAGTAACATAATCGTTCAGACTTACATGATGGTAGACTACAGCAGTAACACTCAGTTGAGAGTTAAGATTAACGAGTACATTAAGATAGTCACTAAAACATTCCAATAATAACTAAGGGTGCATCTCTACAGAGTATCCAAGAAATCGAAGTAGAGCCAACCCAGCATACTGTCAGAGTTGAATGCAGATAGGAACACATTTTTGGAGGAGCCTCCTGACTAGAGTTTGGAGTAGTTATGTGACAAAATTACCCTAATATTTTACGGAAAAGTGCTGCTAGTCTACCATGAAATGTTCAGAAAGTCCATAATGAGACTGATTGGATGTACTTCAGCACTCGTTAGGAGGTTTGCAACCTGTAGAGATCTCCATGTCTAAAGAGCGAAAGCCCTTGTGTAAGAGTTTTTGGCGATGGTCCTGAATTTGTGTAAGACAATATGTGACAAAGTTGTTCTATTTCTAGCTTTCAAGAAACTCTCCCAAGATACTTCCATAGGTGACTTCGAAGCTTATATCACCCAGCTTACTTTCTGGGAACAGAGTAGCAAAGCCTTACTCTAACTGCCTCTATTCCAATAGAACTCCAGTCCATTATCTGAAAAGATCCAGTAGAGTAAATTCAAAATCTAGTCTTCGTTTGATACTCTGAAGGCTACAAAGCTTCAACTTGAGCAGATGTACATAAATAAGATGCATAAGAATGTGGTGGAGCTGGAGATTAAGGAAGCCCTTGAAGACTAAACATGGCAGCCTGTAGAGAACCTATCAGGAGGACACTACAAGCAGATGTTCGCTTACATTCTGAATGGAGACGAAATTCAAATTAAGAAATAAACCAAATAACTCAATTCAAGTTTGTCAATGTCATTCTGCTTATAGGCATCAAGAAGGTAAAAAAACAGATCAACTTCCAATCTCAAAGCAAAACCAATTAGAGCTTATCGTTCAGAGTTTAAGCTTCTTAAGAATGTAATCATAATCAATAAGAAAACATACAAGTTGACAGTGGCATTACTATTATTCATTGAGATCCTGGAAGAGTATCTTAAGATAGAGCAGACATTTCCATAGACTAGAGACAATATTATGGGCAAAATTAGTGAGATCACAAGGGTATACAGTGTATATGCCTGCCAGATGATAATCGGAGGAGATGCTCTCAAACACGGCAAGATCCAAACAAAGAATATCACCGTTAGAATGTTGTGCCTATCCTGGAACTGTCTGATCCTTATTCAGGTTATCCTTCACTGCATTGGAAGTGATCATCCATAGATGAAGAAAGCATACGATGCTTTAGCTCAACACTGTGCTGAGATTGTAAAAACTCTCTCCAACATTATATTAAGTAAGATCAGTGGTGATGTCTCACAGCTCTACCATCTGAATATCAAACAGGATACTCCCTGTCCTACCAAACCTACTCTAGATATTATTGCATCCTACAAACAGATGTTAGAGATCGTGGAAGAGTTTATGCCTGAGGAAACTGTAAAAGCAGTGTTCCAGGCTGTTGTAACTCTACTCATAAAGAAATATGTAGAGCATTTGGAGGAGAAGGGGGAAAGAGGTAAGGCTGAAGGCAGCTACTTTGCTGAATAAATGAAAGTATTGGAAATAGGATTCGCCAAGGAGTTAGAATTCATAGTTCGTACGTTTAAAAACTGATTAGTGTAGTCTTCTCAAATTTATTTGATGTATTAACGCTACTCAATACATATTCTCATTTTCTGAGCGAATCAACTACTTGATTGATTTTTACTCTCTCTTATTCTGTCCTCGATTCTTTGAATAATGACGTCTACCTTGTCCTGTGCTGCTTGTAGCTTGGATGTGTTTAGCTCATAGAGGACTCTCATCGGATTAGCATCTCTAAAAGATCTGAAAATCCTCTCCACATACTGGTTATACAACTTAAGCTTTCCTGGAGATTTTGTGGAGTATCGGTATCTTCCATGTGCAAGCACCCGTTCGTAGAGGTTAAGTAATTGCCGTTGGTAGTTCGGGGCTTCTTCATAACCTGCTTCACCCATGTATTAACCATACCAGCGTAAAACATAGTATTCAAAAAGCTCCCGGCTGTTTGAGGATGGGCATACCTATAAATAAAAGGACATTGGTAGGGGGTTCTGGTGACTATCAAGCAGAAATCGTTTAAACTCAAAAAATATTACCTTTGCTATATTGGTGTCTAATCGCTTTGGTTCGTTGCTTTTTGCCATAGTTGTTTTTTTTGCCTTAGGTTGTCCCGTCTTAGTTCTGGTTTTTACCTTTTAGTTCCTGCTAACTGTGGGATTTTCGGGGATACTCACAAGTTTGAAAACATGCTCAGGCAAAGGAGGTTGAACGTCAATGTCAAATAAAGACTCTGTTTCGACTGTCTGCTCCGGGAAGATTACTAAAGGGTCGGAGAAAATACTCTCGAAAGACCTTCTTTCCATTATGAGTATACGAAAAATATTATAATCTTTACATGTTAATACTAATTGCCTATAAAATAGCTTCAGCTCTTGTTATGTAACATTTGTGAAGCCAACATGCTCATAAACTGTTTGAACCTCGTTTTCGCCTTTTCTAAATCTAACCCAACTTTACTAATAATTTCTGCTCTTTCTAGTTGCATTTCACAGTAGGACACTGCTCCTCCGAATACGCATTATTCTGTTGATTTATTATTCTTAAATGAAGATTATTGTAGGGATTCTGCTATTTGTCTTAACCCTCACCCAATCAGATCTTAAAGTTACGAGTCAGATGGGCTTCTACGAGGTCGGGTATGCTTCTTTCGATCTCACTTCCCCAACAGTAACTCCACAAAATACCGACTATGATCAGATTACAGTCACCTTCGCACAGTCTTTCTCTACTTAACCTGTCATCGCATTAGGTACAGTATATACTAACTCAGGTATTCGAGACATGGCATACTATCTTGCCGTCACCAGCACAACTTTCTTTTACTCTTTAGATTATTCAAGTACAACCACAACTTCAATGCTGGTAGGGTTCGAACGATAGACCAGTACATTCACTAAGTTGAAGATGTCGTATGCTGCATGCAGTACCTGTAATGTTGCTGGTAGTTTATAAATCATGCAAATCACTCCCTCGCTAGTTTACACTCCAGAACTCTTATTCATAAACCAAGTAGATCGCTTAAGCTATAAATACCTCTCTAAAACTAACCCAGCAAATGTAAAAATTTATACTTGGATAAATAGGGTTAGAAATGGATGGTCTGATGAATATGGAGATTATGGAATACTGTATTATGCCATTCCAAGTAATGTCACTGCGCCTACGACAACTACATTCTGTATAGACTTCTGGGTTGGACCAGCCAATATGATGGATAATGTAACAATATCAGTCATCATTTATGAAACTGGAATTCTAAATGCAAATAATGCTGGATACTACTTCATCGATGGAGCTCTTCCGAAACTAATGGCGGCCACTGGTTCATTCACAGATTCATCAGGGCTGACTGTCTTTGATTAAAGCAAGGTTTTCTATGGGTTTACTGCATTTAGAACGTATTGGAATACGAACATCGCCTTAACAATAAATTGTGATGGCAAGAACTATGGATTTGTGTGGGATCCTTCATAGAGTTACGCAACTACAAGGGGTTCTTTCCTATGGTACAGAATGAAAACTTGTAGTGATGCAAAATACTTTATAGATTCAACTGGGAACTGTATTACTTGCGATGTTACCTGTCTGACTTGCACAGCCACAGGCTCAACATCATGTCTAACTTGTACCTCTTCTCGGGTCCTAACATCGGGTTCTTGCCCATGTCTCACAGGATACTATGACCCAGGTTCATCAGCAAACTGCCTACTTTGCTACAGCTCTTGCGTGAAATGTTCAGGGAAAGCTACAAATTGCACTGAGTGTGTGACATCTAACTTCAGAGTTCTCACTTTAAACAGTCTTTCCGGGGACAATAATTGTCTGTGCAAAACAGGGTATTTCTAGAATAACGGCGCAGCCCTATGCCAACTCTGCGATTCAAAGTGTTTAACCTGTCTGACAACATCAACAACATGCACCACTTGTAATTCTTCAGATTTCAGGCAGTTGGATTCCCAGGTTAACACTTGTTATTGTATTGATAAGTATTATGACTCTGGGGTTAAAACCTGCTCAACGTGCCATTATAGTTGTGCTACATGTACGACGGCAACGAGCTGCTCTGCCTGCAACAGTGCAAAATTCAGAACACCTATAGGAAAAAATCAATTATGCAAATGCTAAGATGGTTACTATGACGATTTACAGAACTAAGCATGTCAGGGATGCTACTACAAGTGTCTAACATGCTCAAAATACAGTTAATGTAGTACTTGCGTTTCAAGCAGGTAACTCAGTTCTTCAGGGATCTGTGAATGTTTAGCAGGATATTACGATATCAACCTCCAAGTAGACTGTGAACTCTGCCATTATTCTTGTGTCACATGTCTCAATGCTGATAACTGTTCAACCTGTAGCTCAACACTCAAAAGAACATTCGATCTCAGCCGATCCAAATACTGTGCATGTATGAACAAGTACTACGAGGATCAACTTACCTTCTAATGTAAGAGTTGTGATATAACTTGTGCTACTTGCACGGGTCCGACAGCCAGTAACTGTAGTTCATGCACAGCAACCACAATGAGAACTCTAATTTCAAGTCAATGCAATTGTATTGATGGGTACTATCCAGTAACAGGAACTGATCAGTGTTCTCCCTGCGGGTTTAAGTGTCTAACCTGTGCGGATAGTACGAGTTGCCTAACCTGCAACCCAGCAAATTTCAGAGTAGCCTCAAGTGGATCATGTAATTGTATAACAGGATACTACGAAATCAACTCACCTGCCTGTTCAGTCTGCCCCTATTACTGTAAAACCTGTTCTTCAGCATTCGTATGTACTTCTTGTGATACAACACGAACAACATCATCTTCATGCCCATGTAAGACAGCCTTCTATGATGATGGACAATCTGCTAAATGCTTGGCTTGTATGATAACATGTGCAACCTGTAACTCAGGGTTATCTTGTGTGACATGCAACTCAACCAAACTAAGAACATTGAACATCCAAAAACAATGTGTATGTGCCTCTAGAACCTACGAGAACCCAGTAGCAGATGGTACTTGCCTCAGCTGCCACTACACTTGCCTATCCTGCTCTGGAAGTCTCAGCACAAACTGTATAAAATGCAACAGTGTATCCAGTCGAGGATTCGTATCCTCTAACAATACATGTGGATGCCTAGCTGGTTATTACGACGACAGTACAAACTAACAATGCAAAACCTGCCAGTATAGTTGTGCCACCTGTTCCTCCCTAACTGCCTGCCTAACCTGTAACATCGGATACAACCGAGTACTAAACTCAACCACCAACAAATGCAGTTGTAATCCAGGTTATTTCGACAATAACTCCACACAAGCCTGTGTTAAATGCCACTATAGTTGCAAAACATGTACGAACTCTATTAGTTGCTCTTCATGTGATTCAACACTAAATAGGGTTGCTAATACTACGACAACTCTATGTAGTTGTGCGGCTTCTACCTACGATAATGGGATAGATCAGGAATGTGTGATGTGTACATCTAAGTGTACAACATGCTCAGCAGATAATAGTTGTGCAACTTGTGATGCTACTACTAATTTCAGGTATCTTAGTAATGGCATATGTTTGTGTATGTCAGGATACTATGATACTGGGGTGGCAATATGCCAGAAATGCCATTATTCATGTTTATCTTGTACCTCCACAAGTAGTTGTTCAGTGTGCGATAAAACTAAGTACAGGATATTGGATTCTGTAACAGGTCTATGTTCCTGCTAGACAGGATATTACGATATCCCTAATCAAACATTATGTGGCACTTGTCTATTCGAATGTCTAACATGCACTAGTATATCTACTTGTGATACATGCGATGCATCCAACTTCAGAACTCTTTCTAATAGTCGGTGTGGATGTATGGATAAGTATTTCGAGGTGGGTCAAACAGCCTGTTCAGCCTGTCTTTACTATTGTGCTACATGTACCTCATTGACTTCCTGTACAACATGCAGTAGTCTTGACTTTAGGGAAACCAACCCAACAACATTACTATGTGACTGTATGGCTGGGTATTACGATGATGGGAGTAACGCCAAATGCATCGCCTGTAAGTATTCCTGCCAGACATGTACAAACGGTACAGGGTGTACAAGTTGTCTGGTAACATCCAAACGGGCATTGACTGGTGGCCAGTGTGTTTGTGCATAAGGGTATTGGGATGATTTTACCAACCAAAACTGTGAACCCTGTCTATACACCTGCAAAGCATGTGCGGATGCTGTGAATTGCACATCATGCGACACAACCAAACAGAGAAGTTACAATTCAGCCACTAAAACATGTCTATGCAAGAAAGGGTACTATGACGATGGATTTAAGAATGATCAATGCCAAACATGCCACTCTTCGTGTGCCAGTTGTATTGCTGCTGGATCATGTCAGACATGCAGTACTACTAATTTCAGGGTGTTGGACCCAGTATCCAAATTATGTATTTGCCAGGATAGGTACTACGATAAAATGGTTGTTACTTGTAGTAAATGCCACTATAGTTGTCTACAGTGTACATCGTCAACTGCATGTACAAATTGTTCTGCTGGGGATTTCAGATCGATGCCCCTTACTACTGCTTTCTGTCAATGTATGGATGGGTACTACGACACAGGGTCCACAATCTGTACAGCATGTCTTTACCATTGCAAGACATGCACGAATTCAACTGTATGTCTGAGCTGCGATTAAACCAAAAACAGATAATAGTCAAATGGTCTTTGTATATGCAAAAGTGGATTCTATTAGAAAGTAGCTGGTTCCATGCAATGTTAACCCTGTTCTTATAAATGTGTTACCTGTAACAAACTAGACACTAACTGTACAACATGCTAATCCACGAACTATAGATTCTACCAATCGGGTAATTGTGCCTGCAATCAACGGTACTATGATGATGGTGTTAACAGTCTGTGCGCTAAATGCGATCTGAGCTGTTCAACGTGTACTACCGGTACTTCCTGCTCAACATGCAATACCACCCGATTCAGACAGACAACCCCAGCTCCTTTATGTCTCTGTATGGACGGATATTATGATGAAGGTACATCATAGAGTTGCAAAAGGTGTGATTATGACTGTGGTAAATGCACAGCGCCTGGTAGTTGTACCCAATGTTCGACAACCAGTTTCAGATCGCTAGGTGTTGGTAGTAAATGTGTATGCAATGCCCATTATTACGATGCCAATTTCCTTATCTGCCAACCATGTCTCTATTCCTGTTCTACTTGTACAACTGCTTTAGGATGTACCACATGTAACTCTACTCTCAACCGTAAACTCAATTCAACCATATCTCAATGTATCTGTATGGATGGGTTCTACGATGATTTAGTAAACTAATAATGTAAGCCCTGTCATTACAGTTGTGCGACTTGTAAGAATAGTTCAGCGTGTGTAACTTGTGATGCTGCTAAGGGTAGGAGTTTGGCTGGAGGGAGTCCCGGTTTGTGTATTTGTGTAGGGGCATTTTTCGACAATAATACCTCAACAGCCCAATGCCAGCCATGCCAATACTCTTGTCTGACCTGTTCAGCGGCAACTACATGCTTGACTTGTGAGGGCACCTCCAAAAGAATATACAACTCAACAACGACATTATGTGACTGTAAGACAGGTTTCTATTCTGATGGATCGAGTCCTCTATGCTTATCCTGTGGGTACACATGTGTTACTTGTACTGATGCATTTACTTGTTCAACCTGTAGCTCTGCAATGAACCGATAACTAGTGGCATCACAATGCTTCTGTAAACCACATTTCTATGATGATCTCACAAACACTCTGTGTAAAGCTTGTTTGTATCCATGTTTAACATGCTAAAATAATACTGCTTGCCTCACATGCGACTCAACTAAGTTTAGAGTGACTCAAGGATCGACCTGTGTATGCCAACCTGGGTATTTTGACGATGGCACAAATGAACTATGCAAAAAGTGTCCCTATTTCTGTGTTACCTGTATTTCATCTTCTCAGTGCACCTCCTGCAATAGTTCTGATTTTAGGTTGAACTCGACCACTTGTCCCTGTAGTGACAAGTATTTCGACAACTCACTAAGCACATGTGCCAGTTGCAATTATAAATGTGCTACCTGTACAAACTCTACAGACTGTGTCACTTGTAATAGTGCCAAATATCGAACAAAGACTGCGTCAACTTGTTCCTGCATAACTAAGTACTTTGACGACGGGGCAGCGTAGCTTTGTGTAGGATGCCAATATCAGTGCTCAACATGCAACAATAATATTGATTGTCTTACCTGCAATACCACTCTCTTGAGATATCTAAGCGGAAATAATTGTCTATGTTCTCAATACTACTACGATGATCTAACTAACTAGCTATGTGCAACTTGCAACCATACATGCAGCACTTGCAGTAATGGCACGAGTTGCGATACATGTAACGCTACAAAACACAGATAGATGAATCTCACTCTCAAAACATGCCAATGCATGTTAGGTTACTTCGATGACCTATCCAATATGCTTACAGTGAAGTAACTGTGTAAGTTGTGTGTAGCATCATGTAAAAGTTGTTCAAATTTGACTCGTTGTGACACCTGCTACTCTTCTAACAACCGGGAAATTAATGAGACCTCTTAATCAGCCAATCCACTTTATTGCCCCTGTATATGGGGTCACTACACTCTTAATGTTACTACCTGTTCTCCCTGTCATTACAGTTGCAGAAATTGCTCAGCAGGAACAAGTGACTCCTGTCTTTCCTGTAAAACCAATCTATAAAGAACACTAAAAGCAAAAGCATGTCCATGTAACGACCCTTACTTCGACGATGGTGTCAATTAGCAATGCCAACCATGCAACTTCAAATGTAGTAAATGCGTCGGAGGTTTAGACACAAACTGTACTGCATGTACCCCTAGTTTCTTCTTACAAGCAACCACTAAGACTTGTTTTGTTACCTGTCCCAACTATTTCTATAACGATACATCCACTATGACCTGCAAATCCTGTTCTCCTAACTGTCTGAAGTGTATCTCTGACAAGTTCTGTACTTTCTGTGATGTCTCCTTCTATTTATTAGGGTTCTCTCCCATAAACTGTACGAATACCTGCCCTCCAACCTACTATCCAGATCAGACTGATAAAACATGTAAATTATGTGCTGCTAAGTGCAAAACATGTACATCTCCTATGAACTGTAGCGAGTGTATTGATGTTTATTACTTGGATAGTGTGGATAAAATATGTTACTCCTGTCATAGTTCGTGCAAAAACTGTAATGGACCAGCAATCGATCAATGCACCAACTGTACCTACCCTCTCTTTCTTAAAAATAGGAGGTGTATTACAGTAGTATGTGGTCCCAACAGTTTCTTAGATCCTACAGGAGGATGCACACCCTGTAACTCTCCATTCCCTCATAGTGTCACATGCAAATTCAACCAAGTCTACACCTGCTAACCAACATACATGATTCAGAATGGATTATGCAAGTCTTGTAATACTGTCCCTGGATACTTCCTAGATACAACAAAAGCCTGTAGAGAAATATGTGGAGATGGCATTCTATTTGTTTTAGCCTGTGACGATGGAAACAAACGAGATGGTGATGGATGTTCAAGTAGTTGTAGTATATAGACTGGTTGGGCATGTACTGGAGGTTCTTCCAACAGTAGTTCGAAATGCAAGATAGTGACCCAAGTGATAATGAAACTGGTCCAGGTGTAGAAAATTCAAGGTAAAAACCTGGTATATTTCTACATCCTGTTCAATATCCCCCTCAGATTAGGAACTTAGAACTTCACTATGTCAGTCTCTAACAACACTCCCATAAACTATTTCATTAAAATACTTAATGTTAGTTACAACAGATTTGATATTTACTATGGGGCTATGATTGAGGGGAGTAAACTGACAGTCTATGTGGGGTTGGGAGTTCTTCGGAGATTGTTACAGAGTACAACGGTAGTCACTCCTGTGGGACTTTAATACAACTATACGGTCAGTAGTTATCCTCCAGCTTACTACTATCCTGATCATATTACACAGATGTTTGAGATTTTGTATCGGCTAATCAAAGGTCTCTCTATAACAACCCTGACAATATCCTTAGGCTGTTACTTTGGAATTCGGAGAACTGTCTACTACTCTATTTAGTCAGCCAATCTATTGGTATTGCTCTATGCTTCCCAAGGGTATGGTACTCATAGGTATTCTGATTGGTTAGGGTATACCGCTCTATCTATGAAGGAATCGAGTTTGCTGGGAGGATTTGTGTTGGGTCCCTGCAGTAGCTGTACAACTTCAAAGGCGGAAGATACTTTTGGTTATGCCTCTCAATTTACAGCCAACGCTGGAATAATCTTGGTCATCTACTTACTTAGCATGATTGTCTATGCGTACGTATTGGCAGCCCTCAGATGCATGAACTAAAAGTCTAAATCCCCCCAGGAACAATCTGCTCGCTACCAGTCCTTCCTCACTTTCTCTATGTACTTCCGGTACTATCTCATCACTGCTCTCTTAGGATACAGCGGAAACTTAGTTTTGGCAATATTCATGTCAATGTACGCTGGAAGTTTCGCGAGTGCTGCCTCCTCCCTCAACATATTCCTATCAGTGATTGTTCTAGTGTTGTACTTGGTGTTCCAAATGGTTCTCTTCCGTTGGTCAAAGACCCTAAATAATTCAGATAATGCCGCCGTTCATCCATAAATAACATAGAAGTAGACCTTCATGCGAACAGTAAAGAATGAGGAAAAGGATCTTGACATCATGCCTGTTGAAACAGATAAGGAAAGATAGAACTCAGTCGATTTTAGACTTACCTAAAAGAAAAGCGAATAGCAGTTACCGGAACAGTCCGATCGAACCGAACACATTAGTTAGAGCTATATTGCATAGTAGAAGAAAGATGAAGAACCCAAGAAGGATTACGAGCCTAAGAAGGATGAAAACCCTAAGAAGGATTCTCCTCTAGTGTTCGAGTACAAGGAACTATTTAATGAGTCAAAATACAGCAAATACTATACCAGCATTATGAGCTTTTCCATGCTCCTCTACATGTTATTTATAGGAGTCTTGCAAGAGGTACGCATGACTCAGTGTTTCTGTATGTTGGCTCTCACCCTCTCTCTTCTAATCACACTGTTCATCCACAGACCCTTCAAATACCGACTCAACAATTTCAGAGTAATTGCTGTTCATCTGATGCTCACCGCCTTATTTGTTGTGGATACTGCTCTAGTTGGTGCTAATTCCTACAGCTTTGAGTTGGAAATGGCTGCCATACTTCTAGTTTTAGTAATTCTCTGTAGCAATCTCTGCTTGTTGGTTGCTCAAATAATGAACTCTTACTCTACATAACTCTTCAAACTGTTTTACCCATTAATAAGAAGATGCAAGGCATCAAAAAAACCTAAATTCCACGAACCCATAAAGAACTAAGCTCCAGTCTAGGTGTAGAACATCTAAGCTAAAGAGGAAGAGGCACCTCCTGACCCAGAGATTTACGATGCATTTTTCGAGCGAGTGATCAAGAAGAACAAGATAGAACGGGAATACAGAAAGGCCAGGATGATGAAGATGAATCGGTGATAACAAAGGTTTTTAAAATAGAATTAAATAACAGTTATTTTCATAAATGCATACCTACAAGGAAAACGAATCCATCCTTCACAAGGAAATACGATTCATGAGGCTTCCCTTCAAAGGCCTCTCCTACTACACTATGGGCATGGTGGCCCCCATAACCCAGCCTGCCGATAACCCACCCAAAGCCAAACTATCCCCTCACATGCACTTCACCTAACTAGACAAATCCTACTAGAACCAACTACTCATAGTTGCACTTAAACTGTTATAGTTTGCATATGAAGAGCCTTCTCAACTGACTTTGAGGAGAGTAAAGCAAGTGGCCTACAACTAAAATATGGTATTGACTCCTTTCAATTCTCCCGGAGATACACAAATAAATAACGATCAGCAGATACGCAAGTTATTTGTGGAGTTCTTCCATTTGGCTGCATGTGATAAACAACCGAATAAGTTGGAGGTGCTTGTAGGGAAGTATGAGATAATTAAAAAATCGCTCGTTTTGCTTATGAGAGCTATTCTGCATTCCAAAGGTGTCCGAGAGTATCTGGAAGTGAGTATGGACTCCATTGTGGGTACAGTCTGCAGTAGCTTTGAAGTTACTTACTCCAAATAAGCAGAAGGAGTCTACAGGCTAACTGAAGATCACATAGTTATACTAGAAGGATAAAAAGTGTACAAATCAAGTCAAAGATAATAGCACTTTCAAGAGAGCGAACAAAACCTTTTAAGTTCTGATGATAGTGTCAGATAATCCATCAACATGAAACAGCAGCAAAGTATTGTAACTCCTGATCACTCGATAATTAGGAAACTGGAGCAGATTTAAGAGTAGGAGATGGAGGAGGAAAGAGTCAGTTTTCAACGGCAGATGAAAGAAATATACGAAATTAAGGTGTCAGGTATAAAGGAAAATGCAGATACTTACAACTAAACTACGCCCAGAGCAACGGAGAACAGAATATCCCAGAACAACACTCCCAGCAAACACACCATCAGTAAGTACATACTGAGAAGTCCAGTATCCATCAATAAACCTATGGCAACTCACTCTAGTAGTAAAACCCCTACCAAGAAAACAGCGGAAAGAGTACTACAGAAGAATAAAACCCATATATAGTTGAGACACCATCTAAAACCTATTAACCCCGATAATTACAGTTTCGGTATGTAAAAACCGCGAAGAGTAATTGCTCCCCTAAAACAAATGTTTGGAGTTAGCATTCCACAACAATAAAAGCCCAAGAAGCAAGAAACAAGACCTCCTTCATCTAATTTAACGTTTAGAAGCCTGCTAGGAAAGATGTTGTGAACCGTAGATATTTTATCTTCAATTTGCTAAGTCTTAAAGACAAGGATTAATTAAATTAATAAAATATTCATTTAATATTTGTGGATTTGCCATGACAGAAGTCGAACAAAGCGTCAATCTTATTGAGAGAGGCCACCTTGCCGGCCATGACGGTTGGGTCACCTGTATTGCTACAGGCCACTCTATCAAGGAAAATGAAGACACTCAAGTCCTCATCTCAGGCTCTAGAGACAAAACCATCATCATCTGGAAATTCAACAATGAACCCAAGGAACCAACTGAGTTCGCTAAGCCATGGAAGTGCCTCACCGGACACTCTCACTTCGTCAGTGACATCAGTCTTTCCAGCGACAACAACCATTTGCTATCTGCCAGCTGGGATAGATCCCTAAGATTGTGGGATTTGGCTCAGGGAAAGAGCACCCAAAGATTCGTTGGACACACCAAGGAAGTCCTCTGTTGCAGCTTCTCCTTCGATAACAGACAGATCCTTTCAAGTGGAGCTGACAAAGCCATCAAGATCTGGAACGTCAAGGGAGTCTGTAGATACACTTCAAGCACCAATAACCACACCGACTGGGTTTCCAATGTTAGGTTCTTGGGAAGAAGCACTACCAAGGGTAGCTTCGCCAACTCCTTCTTCGCCTCTACTGGATGGGACGGAAGACTTAAGATCTGGAACAACCAGTCCTTCGAAATCAAGGACAGCTTCAAGGCTCACGACGGAAACATCAACGCCATCACCACCTCCCCTAAGGGCACCTTTATTGTGACTGGTGGAAAGGACAAGAAGGTTAAGGTCTGGGACTTCAACGACTGTAACAAGCCAGTTGCTGAATTCGATGCTGGCTCTTGCGTCACATCTTTGGCATTCAACCCAAAAACCTCATGGGTTGCCATTGGAACTGAGAATGGAGTGAAGGTTTGGGACTTCGAGGCCAAGGAAAACCAACTCTTATGCGAAGCTAACTACCCATATGAGGTGTCAACTGCAGTTAAGGCTGATGAGAAGGGCGAGAAGAAGAGAAAGGACGTCACCTATCACCAATGCACTTCTATCCAATGGAATGCCATCGGAACCAGACTGTTTGCCGGATGGACTGACGGAGTGGTCAAGGTTTATGACACCCAGGTCGACACCATTTCATCCAAGTGATCCCCTATTGTTGCTGCTGCCTCCGCTAAGACAGGGACAACCCGGCTCTTCTGAGCTATATAGTCCTTCTGGTGACAGCCTGCTTCGGCAGGAGGAAGAGCATTTATAGGCAGCAGCAAATATTTAAAATCTGTTATCGAATTATTAAAGCCCAACTAGAATATTACTGTACCCATAATTTAAACAACCGATTAAGCAATAATCAAAAATGAACTTGTGGAAATGTGTTCATCATATGAGGATAGTGTGTATAATTGGATTGCAGAGTAATAAATAATAACTAATGGAGAGCTAAATAGTGGCCACAGACAAGTAGGGGAAGGAAACATCAATAAAGGTGTTCATTCGAGTACGTCCTTTAATATCTTCTGAGAGTGGTTCCGAGGAGGTGGTCGAAGTGCAGGAGGATGTAAGTTTCAGTCGAATTCAGAATCGCACCCTTAACATAATGAACGACAGCACCAATACTATCCAGACGAAGTTCGATCTCGCTTTTCGACAGTCAACACCCCAAGTATAGGTGTTTAAAGCATTTTAAAGTTATATACCCAAAATTGTCGAGGGGTATAATCTAACCATCTTCGCCTATGGCCAAACTGGCTCAGGTAATACATACATAATTCAGGCAAGACCTATACCATGTTCGGGAATGACTGGGAAAACCTCATTTCAAACACATCTAAAACCTCCCATCAGAAAACATTCTTTTAAGAACTCTAAACAGACGTCAACTATGCAGGGGTTACACCCAGAGCCATCTACCAGCTATTTAAGGCTGTAGGGGAGAACCAAATGGATAACACAAAATAACCCAAATTCAAGATCTTTTGCTCTTTCTTGCAAATTTACAACGAGAAAATATACGATCTACTGCAAGATGTTCCCAAACCCAAAGCACTCAATATCCATTAAAGCAAGATTGATGGGATATTTGTTGAAGCACTATCATAGTATACTGTTGCCAACCATATGGACTGTCTCACACTTATGACAAGAGGGTAGAAGAATAGGATTATTAGGCATACATCGATGAATGCAAAGAGTAGCAGGTCGCATACCATATTCCAAATACTACTGTAGTCTGCCCACGCAGACCATAGAGGAATATTCAAGGTATTTAGAAAATGATTTAGAAAGCCCGTCTGAATTTGTGCGATTTAGCTGGTTCCGAGAAAGTGGATAAAAGTGCTGAGATGGGTGACGAACACTTCAAATAACTTAGAAATATTAATCAATCACTAACAACGTTAGGAAAAGTTATTTATTCGCTATCATGTGGAAAGGGAGTGGCGTCTTTTAGATAGTCAAAACTAACTAGGTTGCTCCAAGAGTCTCTGACCTCCAATACTTTCACTTTTATTGTTGGGAATATCTCTCCTGCACTTAAAAATATTGACTAAACTCTCAATACTTTGAAATTCGTTGAGAGAGCAAGACATATTGTTATGAAGGTCAAACCGGTTGAATTTAACGGGATGAATGCTTAAATGGTGCTCAAACTTCAGAAGGAGGTTTTATATCTCAAGGAACTCTTAAATCTAAAAAGGAAAGGACTAAATGCTCAGGATATCCACGTGAAGTTAGTGGCCCTCCAAGAGTAGAACGAACGACTAAAAAAGACTCATGTGTCTCTTGCTTAAGTATAGAAGCTGATTGAAGAGAACAGGAGGATGAAGATGTAGATAACCAAAATACAAATGACTCAATACATGCAGAGTGAGGATAATTCCTAAACTAAAAGTTCGGTGAGCATAGGTTCAAATCAAAAAGTGGAGGAAAAGCGTTCTGACGGGTTCTCTCTCCAGATTGCTAGTAATTCTGACATGTTTAAAAAGAATTCTAATAATACAAATGGAGACTCTTATCAACGAACAAGGAACTCATTAGTGAGTGCTGGCATGAATGTGGTTGAGAACTCTTCAATAGCTAGGACTGCTTCGAAAGGCCAGAGTGATGGCGGTGGAACTCCAGCAACCAAATCTAAGGCAGATTCTTCCTAACGTAAAAAAGAGAAGCAGAAAATACTTTAGAGATTGTAGGAGCTGTAGAGAATCCAGAAATTCAATGAATAGAAACTGTACAGAGAGTTAGAGAATGTGGAGAAGAAGCACAGCATGACAACCCCCGGTCGAAAAGCCAACCCTAAATAAGACATACCCAGAACCCAAAAGAAAATTATAAATTACTAGGATAAGATAAAGTAACTCGAAGCTCGTCTTTTCAGTAAGTGACTTGCATCCGATTTTGTTTAATATTAGAAAATATTCTTGCAACTATTTTGTTATGGGTTGTTAAAATCAAAATTTTCTTTTGACTACTGAAGGCTATTTTGTTGCTACCCTGTTCGGGGATGGTTAAAACCTCTTGGTGCTGCTCGCTACTTCCAAACCAATGTCATCAGCACTTGCATCGAAATTGTTCACTTTTACTCCTTTCTTTTCAGGGGCTACCTCGACATTCATAGCATTTGTTTTCTTGAAGAATGATACCCATACATAGATTTCGTATGCTATTTCCAACAGGAAGACAACAGCCACCATAAATAGATCCAAATCATAGAGTGTGACTACACTTGGCATCCAGATGTAGAGTGCTAAAATAGTAATTAGAATAGCTTCCTAAAATCCAACGAGTACACGTTCAGGGATGTTCTCGAATTTATGGAGGAGACTGTAGCCAACTGCATACCCTACTATCAAAGCGAAGGATCCTGCGTATAAATATGGGGCAACTGAATATGCTTGGAAAGTAGTTAGAACTCCCACTCCGAGAAGCCTCACTAAAGCTAACAGTTAGGCCCATTTCTCTCTTGATCTTGCTTTAAATTAGTCTGGATCACTTTACTCCTCCTTCGGGGCTGAGAATTTTTAACCGATCACTTGTAGGAATGGGAATAGGGCACATATAGCGGCGACAACGATTGGAGCGATAAAGCTTGTGAGCATGTTCAGGCCTGTTGTACCTGTAAGATAGTTGTAAATATAAATACAGGCGATAGATGATAAGGCGATGTATATCCATCGGACAAACCCTTTGAACAGGACGAAAACTGGCATAAATTTTATTTTATCGGGTTTCCTGCATTTTTCTATTGCAGTTATCAGTAAGGCTAATAGTATGATGCCCACAAGTACAGTTCCTGCCGAAAGTGCATACCCTACGCTGGTTGGGTAACTCCCTGCATCACAGAATGAAGAGTAGAAGTTAGGCATAAACTTCAACCAACTAGTGGACAGTTGAGCTCCAAACACAGAAGTCGTGATGCTTGAGAATACATACACCAATTGAAGAAAGTCGAGGATTCTGAGATGAGTGTTGAACACAAAGTAGTGAGGGACCGATAAGGCAAGGGCCACTGCAGATACGACTGTTCCTATGATGTCTTGACTGGGCACGATTGCGCAGTTCGCCTTTGCCAGTAGCAAAAAGGCGATCACAATATGAGCGATTTTCATGGTTGTGAATAAATTATAAAGTCGACAGTTTTAACTATTTACTTAAACGAAGTCAACCAGCATCTAAACTATAACGCTACGAGTTAACATGTATTGACCATATACTTTGAAATATTAACCTCAAAGGACTAATTTAAATGGCTGATTCCTATCACACAAGTAACCCCTACCTCAAACTCTGCCTACAGACAAAGCCTTAGTTTAACCTAAAGTTTGATTTTTAAATATGGGCCTATCCGAAAGCAATCTAAATGTTACTGAATATTTATCCAAAGAACTCATTCCCAAATAAAATAATTCTGCAGTTGATTAACATCCTTAGCATATTAAATCCCCTGCCTCGAAACAAGACAGAAATTCAATGGAAACTTTAATAATCGATGGAACCTATTGTTACCAAGCCATCTAATAGTTACTGGGTGATGTCATTGAGAAAGTGTTCGATAAGCTTTATGAGAAGGTTTACCTTACTTAACTCAGGAGCTCTTAGGCAAAATCCCCATGTACTCTATTGGCTAAATGCATATATTCGAGTAATGTCTAATCTAACTCCAAAAGATAGACTGTGAGAAGCAATCAAGATATAATTAGACTGACGGTGAGCCAGTAAGAGTAGCCTAATAAAGATAAAGTTCAATGCGACGCATTTGTTGGCAAAGCATCAACTCCATAACTCCAGTGGACTCACTCACAAAATAATGAACAATTATTCAGTCAGATCAAGTATTAATCATGAGATGTGTAGGCAGTAAGCAGAAATGGGCATCGGCGGGAAAAAAGAAGAAACTAACTTCGACGAAAGAAGAAAATATAGACTACTCCAAATACTCGGTGTAGATCGATATGGGGTTCAACCCTATAAGCGATACGAATGAGGATGTGATTCGTCGACGAAAGTAGTAGGAGATGAATAGGAAAATGGAAAGGGAATAGGCAGATTTGAAGAAGATAATGAACAGAAAGAAAATGGATAAATAGATGATTGATGCTCTCATTAAAGATAAGAAACAGGTCGTGTTTACGTACGATTACGATGGCCTTTTATTACCAGTAACTAAGCTCTAATCATCCAAACTACCCACAAACCAATTTGAAATGAGGTACACATTGCCATTAATAGAGTTATGTTGTGGACTCCGGTGGGGAAGTGACTTCTCAGAAGCAAAACGACACTTACCAAGCCAAGAGTTTCAAAAAGATAGGCAAAAAGCTCAAAAAGATTATGCAAAATAATGCGAATACTCACAACAAAGATGAGTAGTAACACTGCCATGAGATATCAAACTTCTACAAGAACTTCGAATAGATTGAACTAGTGCCAGGAGCAACACTTAAAATTAAAGGTAAGCAACTTACTGCCCAGCAACCCGTACCAAATCTAGATTTCCTTACATACAAATGCAGATAACCCCAACGAATCCAACCTAAACACTACCAATAATACATAAAACATGGCAATCTAAAACGATTTTAGAAGTCATAAGCCGAATAGAGTAATTTTCCTGAAGCATCCCCTTAAATGAGTAAATAAAACTTTGGCTCCGGATCTGCAGGTCGATCTAGGAAATCGTAGAACTGCTCCAACATCAAAGTTAGCAACTTGATGCTGTTGAAGGATTTGAGGATGTTTAGAAATATTGAGAATTTCAACTCTACTTACGACAAGAGTGAAAAGAACAATTAAAGCAATAACCTCAAAATAACGTTGAATACTCTCAATCCTATCGATCAGTTCAACCTTCAATCACTCAAAACTATGGAAAGTAAGAGATAACCAGTCAACACTTCAAAAGTATCCAGAGCCGCTATGTTCAAAAATTAAGCATTTAAGGAAATAAATAGGACGGCAAGTGCTTCCAAATTCAGAGTTCGCAAACCGACTGTATACGACGATTGATACTTTAGATTAATACTAAATCTTTACATTGATCAGTAAACACCTTTAGCGTTGAGCTAAGCAGTGACTCTCTGAAGGTAGGTTGCATCCGGATACCCAAAGTTGGCAGGGCCTCCATTAAGAGTTGTCTTGTGATGAATTCCATTCCAAACGATTACATTTTCTTGCCCAGTTGTAACACTCCTGCCCACTGTAAATATTAACTTTCTTTTCCATGCTGTTTCGAGTAACCTTCGTACCTTCCTGCCATCCTCATCGTCTGGGAGATAACCTGTTCGTGATGTCCCTGGAAAGTTCTTTCCGTTTCTAACTCCCCCTTTAAAGTTGTATTGGATTGTGATTGTTCCACAATTATACCCTTGGCATTTAGTATTCTTATCAACGTTTACAGTCATCGTGCCCTCAGGTTGATCTCCCTCCATAACTCCGTAAATCACTGAGCAGACAGGACACTTCAGCCATTTATTTTTACCTACATAACTTGAAATGCAATGTTTATGGAAAAGATGCTAACAATGCCCAAGACTAACAATATCTTCATTTGCGTCCTTAATTATGTCTGCAGTCATATTAACGTTATCGCTGTATTCGAACTGGCAGATGCAGCACATCTCTGACTCAGGCTTAATCTTCATGAGAGTGAATTCAAACAAAGGGTAGTAAGTGTACTGGCACACATCGTACAAGTGGCAGTTCTTCTACTTCCTGGCCTACTTTTTCTTTAGTTCATCGATGAGTTTCTCAATAATCTCAAAGAGAGGCGATTTCTCGTCGATAGTATATTTTTGGTGAAGCCAAATCTCCTTCTCCTTACCGTTGTTGATGGTCTTCACCCTAGGATTGTATTACTCCTATTTCTTTTCATTTGGCTCCATCACAACAAATTGTTTATAAAGTCTTCCTCCCATAATTCACTTTGATATACTCCCGATTAATTATGACGATAAATACCACTCTCCATAAGCACCCCGACAAATTACAACAACTAAACACAGAGTTATTATACATATGTTTATACAAAAGAGTCTAAGATTTGTGAGACAATTCTCAACTCTAATTATTGCCGAGCATAATAATAAGGTACTTGCGAAGGGGGTCAGCAAACTCCTGACAGCCAGTGGGAAGCTGAAGGATGAAGTAAGAAGTCATATATTCAGACTCACTTATTAATAGCAGCAGAGAACACTCAACCACTCGTCAAACAAGCGACATAGATTCTGCCTGCTACTCTACTGTCGAAGATTATCACAGTAGATTCACCTGCCTTCAAGAACTAGTACATTTGAGCGTTATTTAGTTTGTGTTAAAACCTAGAGATAGTTGTCAAACAGCTTATCGAAAAGAATAAGTATAAGAATGTGATTGCGTTGTCCTCTACTATTGGGAAGGACATTATCCCCAGAGTGGCAGCCTCTTACGACTCACAGCCTATTGGAGATATCATCGAAGTCATAGTAATTCGGAGATTAGGTAGGATAACAGCACCTTCATAAGACCTACTTACGCTGGCAACGCATTCACCAAGGTCAAATCATCAGATAATATCAAATTTATGACTTTTAGATCTACTTCCTTCGACGAAGCAGTTGGAAAATGTGACGGCATAGCAGTATAGAAATTCACCGATTTCACTCTCCCCTCTGACCCTAAATCTAAATTCCTCAAAGAAGAACTTTCCAACTCCAATAAGCCTGAACTTACCTCAGCAAGAATAGTAGTTTCTGGTGGAAGAGCTGTAAAATCTAAGGAGAATTTCAAAATTATCGAGGATTTAGCCAGTGCTTTCGGAGATGCTGCTGTAGGAGCCTCCAGGGCAGCAGTCGATGCAGGTTATTGTCCGAACGAACTTCAAGTAGGTCAAACCGGTAAGGTAGTAGCCCCATAATTGTACATTGCTATTGGTATATCGGGTGCAGTACAACATTTAGCTGGGATGAAGGATTCAAAAGTGATTGTAGCCATAAACACACGTAAAAAAGTAATAATTTAGGTCCTGAGTAGCCGATATTTGAGGTGGCTACCTATGGATTAGTGGGAGATTTGTTTAAGGTGCTCCCCTAGCTGACGGAAAAGATTAAAAAGCTTAAGTGATCATCTGTATGTTGGGATAACTGCTTCAAAGTGCTCAATATTATTGATCAAATAATAATGCTTAGGAAGAACATAATTATGAATTGTATGGTCTAGTATATGGTCCGATATTAGCGTTGCCTTACATGATTGCTCATAAAATATGTTAATTAAACAAATATTAATCTTAGCAATAGTCAAGATAGTGACTTATACTTCCGGATGAACTGTTCTTCTATCTCTCTAGGAAGGTATTTATTGGCTATCCACTTGTCAATCTGTGTTCTATTCTATTGAGTTAATTGAGAACTAAGGAAAGCAGTACCGTTGTTCTCCTCTCTATGCAGCATAACTTGCCTAAACTCTTCACATTCATTCTCAAGGATACTCTAAACTATTTAGAACAGTTCAGATCCCATCTTGTACATTCTATTGAGATTGGGCGCTGTTATTGATTTCTAAAATATTTTACTTATGGCTTATTCGATGGAATAGTCTACGTATTGGTTATCTAGTGTTCTTATTGATAGTAACTGCAGAGGTATCTTATTGTGTATATGTTTAATCCTGAAACTAGGATTATAATCTGAATGAGTATTGGTTTACCACAGAATAATTCGATTGGGGATGGCAACGATGAGTTAATCTCTATCTCCTCCAACCTATTAAATCCTAAATAACCATCAAAATACCTGCATAAATGTATTTAAGCTGATAGAGGAAACTTCCAAAGCGAATGACTTTTAGTTGGTTGAAACTTACCCTAAGTTCTGTCAATTTGGGTAGATTGGAAGAAGTAAAGTCTCTTTAGGAGAGATTGTTATGGGTTAAAACCAACTTCTAAAGGTGGGGTATTTGGTGAGCCAATCTTAATGTCCTATTTAGTGCTCCTTTATGAGAATACGGTTCAACCCATTCCACCTGGTCAAACCTGTTCCTATCTACATTGAGATATACTATCTGGGATAAATACTCAAGTCAATATTCTGGATATTGTTGTCAATAAGAACGAGGTGCTTAAGTTTAGGTAATTTCTATTCAAGGTTGAAGGGTAAATGCCAGCAAAATACTATTGACAGAGTCTCCATATTATGGATAACTGCTCTGTTCTTTTGTAATTTTAATATTGGAACTGTAGAATTAAAGCATAGGCAGTTTGTTGGGAAGTTGAAGGAGAGTTTATTGGTTGGAAGGTTAGAGATACTAGTATGTGTACTCGATTCACCAAGAATGTGGTTAGCCAATCACCGAGTCTGGGTGGAGTACTTAAGTAACTAAGTTCAGATGCGCAGTGTCTATGTAAATACTTAAGTACTTATCGTAAATGTTTTAAGGACTGGGCACTGAGCACTTATCGACACTAATCAGCTTAGAACTGAATATTCTTAACTACTATATCAACTCATTATGATCAATACTGATCGACTGGATTTAAGGGCATTCTAGGATAGTAAATACAGTACATAAATACAGTGAACGTAGAACCTCAGATCTGATATGAAAGTTATGTTTTCCAAGTCCAGTGCTTTTCAAAAATACTGTTTCTAGACGACTGCTAGTCTACAGGAGACTGAGTTGCTCTGTTGGAAGTGCACCAGATTGTAGATATAGCAACTAATTAAGTTACGGATCTTCAGTATTAAATATGTTAGTGCTTCCTATTGTACATCCAATTACCCATAGAGTCTTAAGACCTATCATTTGTTTACCCAAAGCAGCCTTATCAAAAGTAGAGTTCTTTATCAGAATAGTCTGAATACAACTACTCTTAACTGCAATCTCAGGAGCAGTAACACTCTCAAGATACACTTTCTGTAACCTACTTTCCTAGGGTATCTAAATAGGCGATTGGAATTTAGATTAAACTAACTTACACAAATGGTTACCTATTCTAATTATTTGCAGATGAGTAAGTTCAAATATCTTGGAGTCTGATAACTCTATCCGATATAGTTTGAGATACTTGACAGTAGTTAGCAATTTAACAGGGATTTATTGCAGTTATATTTGACCATTCTAGATGATAACTACCTCAGGGTTACACTATTCTTTCTAATATATTATCGAAAGGTTTCTTCGATTCTGTATATTGGTATTCAGTAGTTTTAACAGCTTACCTCCCCTATGGTTCAACTTAACTTTAGAAATAGCACATTATCCTAGATAATAACAATATTACTTATGGCTGGCTACCCAACCACACGCGCCTGCGTGAGGAGGGTAGTCCCATGACGGTTAGCCCGTTGATACATACATACATAC
>JAOXNN020088197.1:0-32163 GCA_028571205.2 Hydropsyche betteni | reverse complement strand
TTATTAATGAATCTATGATATTGGAAAAAATGTGGGTGGGCAAATTTATTTTATCGGTAGTGTACACATTATATTATTATATTATAATTTTAACTCGAACACAATATATATATATATTACAAACATTCAAAATATGAAACGTTTCAATTCCATTATTATTAGAATACCCAGAATAATAATAAACTTCTTCAAATAATGAAAACTTCTATTTTAATACATCGAAAACAAATACGAATTTTAATAGAAGTATCGAAAAAAAGACAAAACTGAAAATACCACACAGAACCAAAAAATAGTAAATAAACTGAAACAGTCCGAAACGCGCGTAATTCAATACCGGACTGTTTATCAGTTTTTCACGTCCGCGCACTTCGTTCAGAGGCTTTAATGCATTTTCAATAAGCGCATCCGACCAAATTGCATTTCATGTATGCAGCAAATATCGAGCTTAACGTAACACACGTTTGAAGCTTTAGAGACCAAAGACCTCGTTCCTGGCACGAATATTTGAATATTTTCCTGCCTCGTGTGTACGTGCCCGTGAGTTAATCTGCATTCGCAGATGGGCAAAAAATGTTCTTTTTTTCGTACGTTTTTACAATCCTTTCGAATGCATAATGTATAATATGACGTGGTAAAATATTCACTATCCCAAAAATACTTTATTTTTATGAGCTTTATAAAAAAAAAACGTATATTGTTAACGTGACGAAGCAATTTTATGAGTTGAAAATTCTTTCAGCGGAGTTGATATTTACTCATTTAATTTTCAAGACGAAAAAGTAAACTCGCGAACAAAAAATGAAATAAAATTCAGCAAATTTAAAACGTAAACAGGAACTAGACACCAGCTCAAAATCGGACCACTGCACGCGTCCTCTCATTATCCAACACCAGATTGTTCTCCAAACAAGCCGGGTCCAGAGGGTAACAAATAAGGTGAGCCATTGTCTGAATGTCCTCGTACTCGCAGAGAGCGTTTCCATTTCTAAGGATTTCCTATTTTAACAGATTATCCTTAGGTCTAGCCAACCCTCGCAAACGATTCAAGGGCCTCCAGATCACTCAACTCTCATCCGAACTTTCGGGTAGCTTCTCCCTGGGATGTACCCATTCTCATAAATGTCTAGAAATGTCATTCCACCTCTGCAGCTTTGTTGTATCCTAATACAACGAGGCAGGACACTAACTCGGAGACATAATTCAGGAAGCTCTTTCTGTATTTTAGACCTTTATGTGCCGTTCGTCGACCAAACAATGGATGAATCGGAGCCCGTAGTGACGTGGTAAATTGCATGTCGTCGGCCGTCACCTTCTGTTATTTAGAATATGTACCAAAAAAAATAATCATATTCAGGTCGTTAGGCTTCTTATCCGATTACAGCAATGACGCGGGCTTTTCTCCAAATTTTCTGATGTTTTTTTTCTGTAGCCGAGCATTGGAATATCCCAAGCAATTAATGAAACGGTTCGGCAATCTTTTTTTTTTGCAAATTGGCCAAAATTTTAAATTCGCTCCACTCGAACCTCACTCAAAATAGCTGCCTAACCAATCTTCAACTCTCCAACTCATACATTGTCATCCGAAACGTAAAATAATTCACCTTCCGATTGACTCTCTAATTACATTATTTTTTAATTACACTCTCCCGTCTTTGAGGCTTAGTAAAAGTCGATGAGTAATATGATCCGCAGTTATATTGGTATCTTAATATATTTTAGTAGGATAATCGTTTAAAATCATTAGATTCATTTCAGATTAGATTTCATCCCTTTTAACTACTTTTTAATGATAATAGTAATAATAATAATAATAATAATATTAATAATAATCAACAACAAGATATCAAATACTATTTTTCCTTCTTTTTTTAAACTCTTCTTCCACTTTCTTTACTCTTGTGGTTGAAGTTATTCGCTCACTTATTCTGCTTTTGCAGTCAAAAAATTAGCCGTTGAAAACGTTTCCAGGAGGGATAACTTGGAGATTCCTTTCACAACCTCTATGGTTAAAATCAAAGTTGTAAAACTAAATTATAGTTTTATTCGAATCCTGATCAAGTAATATATTTTTTAATTTGATTTGGTAGTTGAGTTGAGGAGTATAAATAATATGAAATTTTCATTCGCGTGTACATTTCTGCTATTTGATTAAAAAACTTTTCAGCATATAACTTCTATTGAACTATATTATTTTTCTATGAAAACATTTTTCATCATAATATTTATTTATTTGAATATGAACTTGAACGAGTATGTCTTCTGTATGAAAATTAATCAGTGGATATAAATAAACTCTTAATATTGATCGGGTACTGCTAGCAAATAATGAAAAATTAATTCATGACATGTAAACTACATAAAAATTATTATATCTTCAAATTGGGTCTATTCAATTGCAACATTTTGTGGATTACACGTTTGAAATTAATTTCGTTTCCATCCATCGCTCATTAGTGAGTTTTCATAAAACCAATTTTATTTTATTTTTCTGAAAAAGAAAATGTATTGAATTTGCAAAAAATTGTGTGAATTAATTATTTACTTTTCATACTTTTCACTTCAAATTTATCGTTATTTTGCTTTACTAATTTAAAAAAACGGTATACAATTTTAATATTGTGAATAGCCTTTTTCACTTAATATTTAATAGAATAAACAATTTTCAAATTGCAATGCAATATCGATTCATGTTAATAATTGTGGAAATCAAAATATTATAGTAAAGTTACTTTTGTATTTATACATTTAAAAGGCATTAAATTACTTAAGTAGCGTATTTAAAGTTTTGATACAATGTTTTAGTTTGACGTGTTATAATAACTTCGGCTGTAGGTGTTTACAGTTAGTTTTGCCATTTGCATCTAAACTTCCCTCATTGTATTATGTTATTATTTCACTAATTATATTGAAACTTTGAAATATCTCAAGTATGGAAAATTACCAAAGTAGGTGTGAAGGCATTTTGCTTGAATACATACATGATTTCGATGAATAACCCCTTCATCATTGAGTAAACATGTAATTATTAAAAATCTAATAAAATAATATGGCCAAGGACTGTAGGTTATGAACTGGTGAAATATAAGCTCTTGAACATCTATTAGCAGTAAAAATAAAATTTTATTATATTACTGAATTATTAAAAATTTATTTAAATTTAATATAAAAAACTAAAAAGGTACGATTTTCCAAGTAGAATTTTTTCAATATATTTTCTACGTTTAATACTGATCCATGTCCTTTTCCGTGAATGCAAATGGTCGTCAAGGATACTGTTTGAATAGGACGCTTTGACACCCAATATATAATAAATTCCAGCTCAGGAATAAATCATTCCTGTTTTTTCCCGGGCACTGAAAGTTAAACTTTTATCGATGCTGCAATATCGCAGTGAATTTATTTATAATAATATCTTCAAAAGTCAAATACACGAACTGATTTATATTGTATGAAATAAAAAGAAAGCCTAAAAATTCTGATTCGATTTCATATAATGAAATTAAAAAGCGTATACCATCACTTATATAATTTATAAAACATATTATCTTTTCCGTATTCCTCAACATTCGTATTCGAGCTTTTGTATAAATTCTTTATCTAATTATCATCCCACATTAGGGTAACGTTCGTGACTGTATTTTTTCTTACTTCTCGACGTATAAAATATATAATTTTTTTACGTTTCAAATTATATTATATAAAATACTTTTCGAAATGTTATTTAAAAAATAATTAAATTAATCCATTTTGAACTATTTAAGCACCATGTTGGAAAAATAATTTCTGAAAATTCCCAAATACTGAATACTTTCAAAGCCTCACATGTCGAAGATTACGACTGATCTTGAAAATCGAATATACAAAGATACAAATAAACCAAAGATAGACAACCGGAAAAAGGCGTTTAGCTATTTCCTGAAGGAGTTGGAAAAATAAACGTAAAGGATGGCGCGCGATCTCCGGCCTCAAAGGGTTCGTCCTGGTAACAATGGCGAAACCGCCTAGTCGATTTTGATAGCAAAGAAAAAAGGGTAACCTTGGTTATTCGATTGCCGACCGTTTATTTCCTTCACATAGAAGTGGAAAAGCAAAGGAATATAATAACGAAGGAGATGTGTTTGCATTCTACTGCCAAACATAAAAAATGTTTATTGATGGAAAATGGAATCTGGAAAATGTTCAAAATCTTCTGAATCTTATCATATCAGATTGTTCAAATTGTAATAACTATTTTAATTTTTGATCAGATACCATTCGGCGAAGGATAGTTTTTACAATAATATTCAAACTTACACAGAGTTACCTCCTCCCTATCATTAACTAGTGGCCACATGTGATACGAACATAATGCTCGAACTTTTGATGAATTTCTAAAAGGCCTTTTCCTGGAGTGTACTAACAAAGTATGGTAGTGATAATGGTGATATCATGTACGTTGTTATATAATAATAAAAATAGAGCACGAAGTTGCATCCTCCATCATTTATATCGAAGGGGAAGCCCACCATCCCGCCTGTTACATGCACCCCACTCTATGCCAGCTTCCTGAGTCGGTTTAGTTGGGTACCAGCAACACTAGGCCACATTTACATTTAAAGGATTCTACATTTAATTTTAACTAAGCAATCGTGAAGGACTGCTTTCCAGGGGGCATACAGAATGTCCAGGCGAGGAACAACAATAGCCTCCTGTAGAAGACAAGCATAGCTGTTAGGATCCACCTGTGGATTAAATGCACCGGCAACCACAACACAACCACATGAAGCACAGAAAATATTTGCACGTTTAATGCACTTATCAGCTGCGTGGTCAGTGCTTCCACAAAAGTTACATATTGCTTTCGCTTAACGGTGGCAATATTTGGACGGATGGCCATACTGATGGCACCAGCCGCATTTGGTGACGTTAAAATAGTCCACCACCTTGACCGACATAACGTCGAGATAAACTCTACCCTCGTCAACCAGAAGCTTGCGGATTTCCGCGGTGACGCTAAAAATAAAATGCTTACAGCCGCCCGCAAGCGAATGAACATGTGACAATTTGAATTTCTTTTGGAATTCCTCAAAGGTCGTTTGAAGAACCCCTTCCACGTTGTTTTTGTACGTGAGGGAAATAATCTCCGGTTCGTAGTATTCTCCAGGGACGTAGCGAAGAGAAACTCGCGGGAGCTTTTCAGTTTCGATGACCGCGCGGAGACCCCTTTGGGCCAAAGAGGGGCTATTGATGAAGGCTACAGCCTCCTCCTTTATCCTAGGACGGATCAAAGCACCGTAATTGGTAATTGGTGCGGTGGCAGTAATACGGATTTTTAAGGAATCTGCTTTGACCATTTGACGGACAGCTTCCGTGATCTCTGCAGAGTACTTATGCGTGGATGGCTCAATCGGATAAATCCGAACGGCTGGACGAGGAGGCAACGCTTTTTTCGCTGTTTCACGGGCCATCACAACCGGTGGTTTTGTTATCGAAGCATACGTCGGAGCGGAGGAAACAGGAACTGGCGTCCTCTGGACCACCTGCAGGATCTTTCCCACAGACCCCTCCCATCTTTCCTCTAGCGCGTTTATTTTCCCTTCATTTATGGCGGACAGCTCTAAGGTCCTAAAAGCTTTTTCGGCTAGCGCAGTGTGTAAAAATGAGGCTGACTTCGACGCGCTCATCTTCAACCACTTGTCTGCATCCCCTATTATGTCTATAATGATGCTCGAAAGGCTGGACTGAGCAAAAGATTGAGCGAAGGAGTTTGGACAGGCGGAGGATTCTGGAGACCGAGACTCAGGCTCAGAGCAGGGAGGGGTGGCGTCCTCCAACAATGACGATTCCCCACTCTCCTTTCACTTTCTCCTTCCCCTTCCCATCATTAGCGTTGATTACAAATAAAAGAATATATTAATTTACAAATTAAGAATAAAAAGAAAAAAATAATCAATATCAATATACAAATAAAGAAAATAAAAGATAAATTACTACTAAAATATATGCATAAAATCAAATAAAAATAAAAAAGATAAATTAAACAAAATATAATCAAACACAGACGTGGGTTAACAATGCGCTTATGAAATAAATACTTATGCTAATTAAAAGTCCGATAACACGTATGCGGCAGCCGGTGCGGTGGTCTACGGATTGTCAATTGCGTGAATACTCGCAAAAAAATCCAAAATAATGCGGGAATCCTTGATTTCCCAAATGAGCAGGTGTAAATAGATTAATCAGTGAGATGCGGAAAGCCAAAATTCGGAGCCCGGGTCGAGCGTACAATGAACAAAAGTGCAGCGAGGAGAACGACACAACACGTCAGTGCGGCCGTCCCAACGCGAATATCATTTATATATCATGAAAATCTTTTGCAGGATTACTTAATTTTCATAAATTTATTTTCCCCGCGTTAAAACTCGAGAAAGTTTCCAACACTAAAAGATAAGATGAGAATTCTTAATTTATAGAGTTTTTTAATACATTTTCATTCTTTTTTTATCTGAAAATAATACTTTTAATTCATCCCACGTATTTTAACTTCAAGATACTGAGTCTAGACGGGAATAAATTTAAAAAAAAAGAAGAAATCGAATAATTTCTCGCTTCAATACGAAACGGATTTCATCCGACTTTCGAATCGATTTGAAAAACACAGAAACGGTCTGAAGACCGATCTTCAATTTCGAATTCTTCATTGGTGCCGATCCGAAGGCTGTACTTATGTATATTGTAATATCAACACTAAGTGTAAATATTGTATTTTGATTCCAGCTGAAGCGAAAACGTTTGCAAATCGCCGCTTTCCAACATATATAATACCACTACGTCAGTATTTACGAAATCGAATGCTGAAATTAATAACGACACGATGTTAGAATGCTTACACGCTTTGTATTTAATACGGATTCATGTTATATTTAAGAGTGAAATTGTTTCCAATTTTAATTTATTTTATATAATTAGCGGTAAACCAAGCTGGAATGAACAGTCTATAAAGAACGAAAACAACAGTATACTTAGGCTTGTTGTTTTTGTTAGATTGTTCAAGTTCAGTTAATTACCTGTCAAAGAATGAGTTTTGTGTTGAAAAAGGTGAACATGTTGCTTTGAAAAATAATCGTCCCGCTTAAAAGTCGCTGTAACCGAACGATACTGTGACTGAGAGCACTTTGACGCGATTCTCTTCCGCAAAAAAGATTGAAAATTCAATTTTGCTGCCGCTCAAAATCGATTTCCACAATAGATAACAAAAATGCATTCACGGCTTGAAATTGAAACAAAATTGTACCAATCTTGCGATATAAACGACCATTTAAGGATATTTCCATTAAACCAGGGAAAAACTTCGGTTGAATGAAAAATATTCAAATATTCACGGCGTTCATTTGGCCACTTTTTCCTTGAAAAACGTCCAGAGAATATTAATATACATTATATTGAACGGTAATTTATAAAAAGAATCTTTACATCTCTCAACTCAATAATATAATACTATTCATACGAAACCATATTATTCTACGGTAATCATATAACATTTTCACGAATTTTGTTATCAAATAAAATAAAGAAAATTAAACATTAAATATAGCAATATATAATAATAATATTTCGCCGACGAATATTCTTGAAGGGCTTTCAAAACAGAATTTCACATTTTTTAATACCTAGTTCTTTTTTCACTCTCGTATTTTCGACGAAGCCTGCGTATATATAATATATATGATTGTATACGTCAATCGTTGTGGTATTTTCGTCGCGATGCCGCAATAATGTACTCGTGAAAGCCTCTCTCGCGAAAAGTCGAAGGTTGATGTTCTCAAAATAAATTTTTCCCTGAAATCACGCACGCATGTTCAAATAAAATACGACATTAAATCAAACTTACATGTTTACACAGATCTGTCGGAATATCAACAACTCTCATCGAGATTAAATGCAACTGTGTAATTTTGAATCTGTTTACGACCTGACTAAATGTTTCATGTTATATTTACGATTTATGAGTCAAAATTTTACACCAATACATTTTTGTTATTGTGTGTGATAAGAAAATAATTTTCAAGGAACCGAATACTGAAACTAGGGGTCAACGGTATCTTATAAAATCAGTCTATAATATCGTTTAGTTTTGGTGTCTAGTAGGAATTTTATAATATGTTAGACAAGATCAAACTATTGATGTATCATTAACTATCTGTATAGTTACCCTATTTGAAATTTTTTTGAAATCAATCACATGTGTCTCTTTGTAATTCTATATATTCATCTGACACATTCTAAATCTTTATCGGAATATATAATTTCAATCGATCTGACACAAGTAGCGTTTTCTTCCCATTGTTCAGTGTAAGCTGATCTATTGAATACGTTTACTTATAATTAGAAATAATCCGATTTGTACTTTAGTATGCTCGGAATTCCCCATAATGCGAAATACATTATAAAACATGTATTTTCGTATTACATACACGATACAAAATATTTACTAGTGTATATTTTTATAAAATAGAAACCATAGCTTTCAAGTTTGAATAAATATTTTCAGTACTTACAAAAGAATATAACCATTTACAAACAAATAAATTTTCACTCTGAAAAAATGTTACAATTGTATACATGTGTATAACATAAAACTGACACCGAATAAAAAACTAAAATCTTATTTTATTCATCAGAAAGGATCCTTGTTCATATTTATTCAAAAAAAACGAACAAACAATCTGAAATCAACTGCGTTTCCTTTAAATACGAACTGTCGCACACCTTCGAGCAGATAGTGTGTGTTTTTCCGGAGCGCAAAAAGTGTCCCGCGGGATAAGCAAACAAACGTTCGCGAAAGTATTCCGAACCGATGCGGAAAATAAAATGAAAAAGCACACATAAGCACACACACAAAACCACATTTTTATTTATGAGACGGGATGAGAAGCGAAAACGTCAATCGAGACGAGGGAAGAAGGTGCGAAAAACGACTCCCTTCGCATTCTCTAAGATGACTTGGTATTGTATCGCGTCGACTGTTTTGTTTTTCGCTTTTCCACCTTTCAAATCGGTTTAATAAATGTCTGCCGCAAAACGATGGAATTATTCGAATACATTTCATCGGCGCAGGTTTTTTGAATATTTTCGATATTCTGTTTATGTGAAACGTATTAAGCAGATGGATTTTTCATTGATATTTTTCGAATTTGGTCATTCCATTAGCGCGGTGCTTCGAGTTTTAAGAGCTCTGTTATTTATCAAATTGCATCTTATGGAGTGGTTAAAATAAAACTGTGCAAAAATATTCGTAACTAAATTGAGAATTTTCCCATTAAAGTTTAAAATTAACATTTTTCAGTACTCTTTTTGAATAGCGTGAAAGTTGTATTCCATTCCATTACCTATTACTTTTTGTTTCTTTTGCAAATTTATTTCTATTGTATAATATTATGATATTTTAAGTGTCGTGTTGATCGATTCATGAAGTGTTTATATTTTAATTCAAACTACCCAACTATTTTATAACTTTTCTATAATATTTTTTACGGAAATTATATTTTGATGAATCGCAAATCATCAATGGGCTTTGTATTAGTTATAGCATCTATGGAAACATTGAATATACTTAAATTGATTCTGAAACAGACTTGCGGTTACCTTTGTCTCTCTGATGTCGATAACTGTTATCTCATATAAGCAAATATTCTGTACTTTAAGTCATACAATATCAGTATTTGTTTTATTTTAACATCGGATACAATGGATCTAATTTTTAATAAAATAAATTTTTTCACCAACATTTCGGAATTTCGATATCAATTTTTTAGAAAATTTCCAAAAATTATTTAAGCGAAAATATTGCAATGGATGGAAAAATTGTTATAACATCACCAATTTATATTATACTTGTAGTACGTACACATATTTAATTAATTTGTTGAAATAAATTCAATGACCACAATTGAAGGTCAATTTCGGTAACAATCGCTCGAAAAACTAATTGTTTTATGTAACTAGTAAAAAAAATTAAAAGTATAATATATTTAAATTATCTAGCAAACAGTTAGTTGATTAATTTAAAGTTTTAAATTCGATTTAATATTACATAATGTATTTAAATGACTATTATGATTATATCTAACTTGAATGTATTTTCAGAATAAAAATTAATGATATTTTAAGACTTCAAAATTACCACAGCAAAATATATCTATTATTACTGTTAATTTCAACATTAAAACGTATTAATGGAGCATCATTCAACCGCTTTAATATTTAACGAAAACACAAAGGTACACTCGAAAACAACCTATATAGCGATCAGTAAATATTCCTAGTTTTTTTTTAGTCTGAGAAAAGACGCTTGTGTCGTTTTCATGGTTCGAAGCGATGAAAGGCGATAGAGACGATTTATAAAAAGAAAATTTCAGAAGAAAGCTCTGTTTACCTACCACGATTATTACGCATGATAAATACGCAATTGTTCCATTAAATAATGAAACAATAAGACAACGACATAGGATGAAAGCTTTCGAAATAAGCATGGAATCGCGACGCGTGAAATTGGAAGTGAAGTATGAAATGTATCAGCACACTAGGCTTTTGTCCATTTGCGAGGATTTTGTTGTTGGAAAATGTTATTAATACATATTATATATGTCAACGATGATGGAAATATTTGCTGGGTTACTCCATAATGAATGTTACAATCGACCGTTTTTCGGAAAACAGTTTTCCGTTTCACTTGTTGCTTAACTTGTTAGAACTTTTCGTTTGATCGGAGTTTCGTCGCTTTTTTATATTACTTGTTGCGTGTCGAAGCTATGTACGAATTTTGTGATATATTATATTAAAAACTCTTGAAATTTGAATGGTTTGTTTACATCTCAATGTAATTTGATATGCTTTCTACGTGAAAATTATGTATTAATACTTATATTGTATATAATAATGTCGGTATGTTTTAATATTAATTGATAATAAATTTTAATTTATATACTGAAACTCACTCAATGGAATTTGATTAACACCTAAACTCAAATTAAGCAATACACTTCAACAAAGTTCAAGAACTAGATTTATTACCTAGTTACTAAATTATAATCCACAAGCTTATAAGTAACAATTGAAGCTTTAAAATTATCTTTGCTAAGTATTTTTTTCTGTCTTTCACAATATATTGTACAACATTTCGGCAAATACATACTTTTTTTTAAAAGCCACGAAACAGATGAACGAGAGCCGTAACCATAAGCGCCACATAAAAATAAAATTTTTCTCAATGCCCAAGATTATGAATTTGATACTGTAACCTTATAATGTTATAGTTACGTTTTTGCTACACCTTATGACCACTAATGGACCCTTAATCGCAGCCGTTCAATTAATAAGAAACGGTTCAGTAAACACTGTGGCGAAGCCTTCATTATCCTTAGACGAACCAAGATTGATGAGCTTATTTTTAGTGGATTCTGAGGTCGTGTTGGATTTTGTATGCATTATTACCTTTTATTAAATACTAAATCGTAACCATCGCATTGACACTAAAATATTTCTTCTCTTTAATTAATTATTTATAATGTCGATTAATGAATATCTGTAACGATTTGTGTATAATGGTAATTGGGTTTCAAACATTATTGTGTTCATGTCCAGCTCAATTTGAGATAATTTGAGCTGTCTTAACAACAATACTGCAATTGTGGCTTACCAAACATACAATCAATAGGCTCTATTATGCATCGTTGAATTAAATTTACGGTAACGTTTGTACTACGAAGTATTAATAGTTACGAAATGCTTTGATACTGAAAGGGGAATATTCTCGAATTTATAGTATTTGCTTAACGATATAATTATCAACATATTTACTTTTCTTGTTCAAGCTTTTTCGAAGAAGTCTGTTTTTTTCAAAGTATTCTTTGAAGCGCTTTCAAAATATTTCATTCCAATTTTATTTTCGCAATCGCACGTACATTTTTTAGTACTTTGAAACTAAACATTCAAGGTAAATATCTTCTACATTTTCGTAAAATATTCGCGAGAAAGTCTTTTTACAAATCAAAAACGACCAATTAAATATTCAAGTTATTGTTTAATATAAAAGCGAATTGCGAAAACTAATTAAATTTTAAACTACACTTTATCCGCTTAGTTTTAATTTTTTTTTGACTTTTGGTTATTAGATCTTCGTTTAGAACTAATATTTTTTTTCGAATTATTTATTTCAATAAATATTTAATCTCTCACAATTTAAAAATCTAAGTATAAATATAAATATTTTGCTATCATTGCCTTGTTCTGAACTATTAAATTCAAAAACTCAATGGAATTTTTATTTTATTTTACAGCAAGAATGTTCCGTGTTCATATTCGAGAAGAAGATCGCCGAAAAACTACACAAACCAAAACGCAAAGAAACCGTCACCGAACTCTTGAGGACATCTGTACGGCAACTGGAACGACTCAGAAATTGCAAAGTCCTTCTGGTTTTGCATACAGTCGAAGAATGTGCTGATACTCTTGCCTTTGCTACTGAGCCCATCATGACCAGCTTGGCTAATATATTGGCATTCCAGGTGATCCATATTTTTTTTATTTCTTAAATTAACGCGTCGTTTTTTTGATTAAATAATATATGGCCCGATGAACAGATCGATATTAGTCGAACTGTAATATATTGAAATGTAAAATTTCAGTGTACTTCGATTCTTATTTGAAAAAAAAAACTGAACATGAAATTTGCAATTTACATGTAAACACACTTTGTCTCAATTTGATTTCCACTCGAAGGAAAGTATGAAATTAAAAAAGCTTCGAAAATAATTTACCGATAATTTTCAAACCATTGAAACTGTAAAAGATTGTCGGAATAAATTAATTTACTATTAGAAAATTAAAAACCAGTTAGAAAAATAGCATTTTTACTTTTATAAATGCCCCTTATTGATACGAGGTTAGCTCTCGGATAAGGTATATAGCCTAAACCCCCAATATTTGATGGGGAGACCTTCTCTTGCAATGGGCACAAAACGGGTCGACAATGATGATGATGATGACTTATAGAAATATAAAACAAACGAATTTTAATTACAATCGATTTAAAGTGATACTTAATAATCCATAAATATAAAATTTTTCCCTAAAATCTAGGCCATAATTGCAATCGCTGCACATATTCTCATTCATATTCCTGATACTATAAAACTTTTGCTTTACGAGGCCATATTTAATGGAAATTGAAATTGGATCAATAACTAACTGACCATTTAACAATCTATTATTCACCACCGCTTTCACCGTTCATCAAAACTAATTTGTGCACACGTTTCTATCTCCCATTTTCAATTTATTCAATATTTAGAGTGTGAAACACTGTTAGCGGTTTTGATTAACCACGCGAAACTCTAACTGATTAGTTATTCGACTATCGATTTGAACTGAGAATAATTTGAATTTAACTTTTGTTAGGAATTATGTAAGTTAATAACACGACTTTTGTATGCAAATTCGCGATATATTTTAAATAAAATATAGCATGTGACATGTTGTTGACATATTCATTGAACCATTAAAAAAATAATTTTACCATTCGTAAATATTTCGTAAATAGATTTTGGAATATTGCATAGATTCAAAGAAAAGAAATCTTTAAATAAAATTTTTTTTAGAAAATATAAATCACTCAATAATCTTATTCAAAACTATTTATAGAAATTTGATAAAATTATTATGATGAACCTTAATCTTTTCTCAAATCATTTAGTAAATTATTTGAGTTATTGGGATGTGATAAAAGTATTTCGTATTTATAATACATTACTATCCGTTTACTATTATATACTCTATCGTGGGAAAAGTCTAAAAGTAATACTTAACATGCAGAATATATAATATAATTCTATTCTGAGGCAAATTCAGTTAATGAAGTACTGAAACTTTTGAAATTGTTAAGGAGAAACTTATAACTATTGGATAGCTCTACAAATATAATTACTATAACTGTAATAAAATCAAGATGGACTTTATGAAATTTAATTTCGTGGATACTAATAGATATGGCTATGTGTGTTTTTCAGATAATTATTATAATACTATTTGACCCGGTGAACTTCGTATCACTTACAATCGCTGTTCGTTAGTCTCGCTAAAACTAAGTTGACAATACGTTCCGTTTCCGCCGGGACTGTCCCGTTTTTGTAGTGTATTGCGTTTGTCTCGTCGTTTTCGCATATATAAGATTTGTTGTCAACAAATGATAGATCTTCGGCTCAGCAATTGGTAAAACTCAAAAAAATTAATATTTATTTAAAAATTTGTATTTATTAAATTTATTTATTTAATTTATTAATTTATTAAATTAATTATTTAAATTATTTTTTCTTTTTTTCGTTATGAACAATCGCCATATCGTTATTTTTCATACAAAATTAATTATAATGTTTCATAGCTATTCTTTAGAAATTTCCCTGTTACTCTCATTTTTAAAACATGTTAGTTAAAGCGAACAAAAGAAAAAAATAAATATCCAAAACGGCCAAGCAGTCTTTGAGTTTTAGCGTTTCAGGTAATGGTGATTCATTTTATTTATATAGATTGGATGTAAAAATGTGTGAAATTTCGATATCATTATATTATATTAAATTTACTCAATTTCAAATCCAAATATGAATTATTTTTTTATGTACACTTATATTATATAATATTCAAATAAAAAAATATGTTATATTATGTTGTACGGAATATTTCTTTTAAATTATTTGACTTCATTATAGAAATTTCAAATCTCTTATCAATACGACTTGGTCTAGCGTTATAAGGTATAGCCTAATTTTCCACATTAGTTGATAAAACCTTGTCTTGCAGTTAATAATTAATAGGTTAGTAATGATGATGTTAATTTTAAATGTAATATGTAGGGAGAAAAATATTTAAAAACATTTTGTTTTTAATTATTTATTTTTTATTTATTTTACTATACATCTTATCAAATAGTTTTTGATAACTATAGAAAATATAATGAAATTTCCAAAAAAAATTACAGTAATGATTGCGATTTTCGTCGTAAATAAAGTTCAATTATTTAAATTACAATATTAAATTATATATTCAATAACGATTTTATTCAAAAATTATCAAAATGCGATTATATAAATGCAACCTTAAGTTAGAATTAATCGACATTATCAAGCTATGATCAATCCCTTCGCCGCTAGAAAACATTTTCTCAGCTTCGCGAGTGCATCACCTTCTAAAAGTCTATCTTCAACAATGTAGTTCATCACTTCATTTCCAAGTATACATCCAACAAGTGTTGGGCAATAAAGACACAAGAACACCAAAACAACTAATGTCATGACCATGTCTAACTTAGTTGTGAACCTCATCTTGAATCTTGGAAACAGGTTTTCCAAACAACGATAATATCTAGCACGAGTTTGATAAAGAAAATTAAATGCTTATTGAATGCAATAAATATACACTAACAGGACGCGAATTAGGTCTTGATCCTCGAATATGATGAATCAGCACACACTTGATTAATACGTGAAGTTCATTTAGGAATTATTTTATAATTCAAGATGACAAACAGCTACGAGTTCGAATAGAATACGAAGTATTATATGTTTAGATACTCGTTGAATATGATTCTTGAAGAAATGACTTGAGACTCGTGCGACCCTTCCGACTTAAAGCACTGTAATGACGAAGAAACTATCGATGTTTAGCAATTACAACTTTCGAGTAATTTCTATTATTGTGAAAGCAAAAACTCCTGCAATCAAATTAAAGATTAGAAATTCGATAACTACACGCAGGTATATTTCCGAAACTCAAACGAAACGAAATAATATTTTTATTTTCAACTGAACTGATTTTAATAAATGCGCAGGTACATCGAATATTATTATATTTTATCATCTTCACCGGCCATTATATATATATTTATACCCGTCATCGCGTATTTAATATCAAACTATTCCATCGTGTACGATTATAAATTCAATATTTAGCACATCATATAATCAGCGTTAAAACCGAACTGAATATGCCAGAGCAATCACCAACCACCAAAGTAAATAGATGGATGAACACGCGACGCTAAAACATTCGAACTTCTCGCAGTATCGGGAAGGCTTTGTCTTAACAAATACACGGAATCACATCAAATACATTAAGACCTGCAAACAAGATACGTATTTAAAAAAATCACGAAATTTTTTGTCATTTATGTGTCGAATATGTGTTGTAGGAGGCGGGCGGAGCACCCTGTGTGGGGCCCCCAGTCACAGGGGCGTCTGCCCCTCTTGGCTCACCATCTATGAGACCCCAGCACGCCAAAGAGCATCACTTCATCGACATGGAGCTGAGATATGGATTGCTTCAAGTATGTTTTCGACTGTCTTTTGCAGTTTATTAAAGATTTTTTTCTAATTAATTTTATTTCTGATAATATAGGGTGGTCTATCGTGTGCGTTGGGTTTAAATTTCAAGTTATGCCTAGTAAATTATTATTATGATGGAATTTTTTTATGGATTTATAAATTAGACATGTTGAGATTAATGGTGGAATAGAAATTCATTCAAATAACCGCCGTGTCCATGTTGACATGCCCTGATCCTTTTAATCAAATTTTCGATTACTTTTTCGATGTCTGTTGGCTCGATTTCAGTAATAACGTATTTAGATTTTGTTTTTCGTTTTGGAATTATTTTTGATTTGTGAGACTTTGAACTTTACGAAATCTTCAAAAAATATCGCATGGCCACAAGTCGCAAGATCGGGGCGGCTAATTAACTTCAGCATTTCTGGAAATACACAACCAGGAAAACGTTGACGAAATCGATGGTTTCTCTAGTCGTATGGCATGTAACATTATCCTGTTGAAATTACATTTCTTCAAGGTCTATATCGTTCAATTGAATCTAATTTTTTTTTATTTATCTTCAAACGATAGAATCATTAAGTGAAATATGGAAACCGAAAATTCCATAAAGTATTCGAAAAGTCTTCGCAAAATTTTCAGCGATATGTTTATTTTACAAAGCGATCTATTTAAATCCAGCATTTAAATAAATTTAAATTTTGATTTTTTTTTGTTTCGTAAGCTTTTAATTAAAGGAAAAATCTCTATTGTGATGTAATTGTTTCATAGTTTTTTGTGTGATATAATTATCGTAATCGGAAAGAGAAATTCAATTTGCTATTCTATAGTTTCACGAAACTATTGGAAATTTATTTTCTCTTTTCATTATCAATGTGAAAATATATTATATTATATTATAATATAATAATACAGTTCGAATCCATTAATCGCTTACAAAATATATTATCTTTTTATAGAATAAATAATAGACACTGAAAGCTTCTTATAATACCTATTTATTTTTTCCTAAAATTACTCACACTTGAGTATGTAACAGGAAACGATTTAAGGTTTTACAATTTTTTTATTTAGAGAAAAGATTTGTTATCGTTTAATTTACCTGTTTATATTTCATTATATAAAAAAAAATCTACTTCTTGTTACGTTTTTGTAATTATCATTTTACAAATTTATCTTTCACAACAGATACGAAATAATATGGCCCATCTCGAGAATTTATTCAATAAAAATTGTATTGAAATCTTTCGATAAAAGATGCTTGTGTACAGAAAATTCGTCATATACCGGCAATAATAGTTGAAAAGTAGGTATTTTTCTGTTGTTGAAAACGGGTCAGCAAACCTTTTGAAAATTAGGTTACGTGAATTCAAGTTTTTAGAAAGCGATTTTGTAATGTGTGAATTCCGAAAAGAATATCTTGAAAGGGAACAAAAATAAAATATGAAATATAAAATATGTTTGACTTCGTATGAAGTCGGATTTATTCGTATGGAATAAATTGTTTCAATAGCGGTATTTTTCTAATGAATTGAATTGAAAAAACTCAACAGAAAAATTTTCATAGACTAGACTAGAATAGAACTTGAACTCAAGTCTTCATTTAATATCATATCATTTTTATTTATACAAATCAAATCAAATCAATTATGATTATTACAAACGATCATATAAAACAACTTATTTAAATTACTTCCTAATCAACAATTATTTTCAGATCACTGAGGCTTTGGCGTATCTGCATTACAAGATTCATTTAGTCCACAGAAACGTGTGCCCATCTTCAATCCTATTAACGAGAAAAGGAACCTGGAAACTCGGCGGTCTCGAATTCGCAGGTGAAAAAACTTACACAACATTACCCCATCAAAACAAGACTTGCAGTAACTCCGCAAACTTAAATAATTTCAAACGCGACACACATTTTTTTGATATATAACACGATTCTTCAACCTGCACTTTCAGCAAAAAATTTCGAACTCTTCCCGAACATTTGTTCGCGAACAAACGCAAAAATCCAACTTTATCAAATTACTTTCATCCATCCTAGCACGTTCGCCGTTTTCGGCAACTCGAACAGACATATTATCAAGAGCGAAATTTCCCGCACGCATTCAACAAGTCACCAGACCGCATTTCCGCCCCTGGCTCCGCAAGTCACCCTCTCCGTCTATATTCGACGAGGCAAAATGCGATTTTGCACGAATACAATATTTAACGTATTTATAACCCGTGTTGATATTTGACGCTCGCCGAAGCGGCATTTGGGCGACCTTTTCGCATCGCCGGTGTCTCCTAAGCGACGATACTCCGAATCTAAAATACGGTCAACAACGAGAGGTCGTCCGAAAATGTGTATAAGCACCCTTGATTGTGTCTTGTGTAAAATGGCGATTTTGTAAGTGTATGGTCTGACGCATGTTTTCGATTAAATTTGCCTGATTTGTTACGCGGTGGCGGCTCCGACCCAAATATTTTGTATGCGTTGATACGCACAATTTGATGGTTGCTTTTTAATTATCGAGTGTTTATTTAAAAAGATTTTGGAAATGGAAGAAAAAATTTAAAATTTAGGGGTTGCCGAAATTCAAACGTTTGTCGAGAATACGACGATCTGTTTTTTTTTTATTTTTATGAAGTGTATGTTTTAATATTATCTAGTATCGAAAATATATCAAACTAAAATTGTTTTCCGATAATAATGGCTAGGTAAATTTATTGATGTTTTGACACATCATTTAATAATTAAGTTTTTGTACACGAATAATTAATAAAATTTATATTCAACGCTATCTTATCAAAGTTGGGAACAATTTGAAAGTTGACTCGTTTGAAGAACCCTCGAAAATCAATAGTATATTTTTCGCCAATATTTGATTTATAAAAAATAATGGTTTGGCAAAATTTATTAATCCGTTAATCTGTTTAATAATCTGTTTAATCGAATCGTTTTGAAACTGCTTCTATCGCTACAATTATAATATATACATATTAATTAAACGAAAACTTCACATTGTCTACATTTAAAAAATAACACAATGATTTTCAATGATCGATTTACAGTGTTTTTTCACATTAACATATTATTATTAAATAAAAAAATCTACCGCTTTTTAAAAATCAATAAAAATTTTGAGTCGGACCATATTTGAATCCTAATAAATTTATGTACGCATAACACAAAATCACACTAAAATAATTGATTTCAGAAACGGTTGTTGACATCGACAGTCCTGACCCAGTGAGATGTATTCCATGGACTTCAAGATTTTCGAAAATGGTTCAACCAAACCTCGATTATATTGGTGAGTGTTTTGAATATTCCATTGCAATAATCGTCTGACAGCTTATCGAGATGTTCTTTGATTAGTTTTCATTCAAAATAATTTCCCATCGAGACTTGGTCTATATATAATAGATAAATTTTCGAATAAGCCACGGAGAATATTTGTATGATATTTTATATATTATACATATAAATTCCATATGAAAAAAATATACTAATTTATATTTTTCCAATATTTCAATATTGCTAAAATTCAACTATTTAATAAAACGAATCAATTTTTTATAATATATTTTTCCATCAGGGTAAAATGTGATTTTAATAGTAACACAAATCAAATTAAACTCGTATCACGCACCCATATATTATATTATATTATATATTTTACGAAATACGTTACGAAAGATCCGAAAATCAAATTTCGCAAATCGAATCAGCCAAACGTGCATATTAAAACGACGGGAATTATCGCCTCGAAAGTTTTCCTGTGAACTTTCCTGGGCTTGAAGCTCATTTTGCGGAAAAACTTTCGAAAAATTAGGAAATCCCCAGACGTGGGACTTTCGTTATTCCCGGGATCAATTCCGAAAATGATTCCGATTTCTAATCGAATAAATTTGTACGAATTTTTTTATGTAATATAAATAATTAAGGATTTTAAAGATCGTGATGAAACTGAAACTAACATTTCTTTATAAAATATTAAAATTATTTTTAGAATAATATTTTAGTTATTAGGATTAAATTAAAAGTTTTTTTCAATCGAATATAGTGCTTCTTTGTCAATGTTTTATATATTACTAAAAAAATTCAAAATATTTAGTAAAATTTCCGAAAGTTTCGGTTTGTTTCAGTTTACTTTCTCGAGAAACGAAAAATCACATTATATAATTAACGCGTAATAGAAATTACGGCGACCCATCTCAAATGAATTTTAACCAATTGAATAATAAGTAACTCGATATAAATAAATTTGATTTGGTTCAACCCATTCTGTTATAGTGGTTTTTTTTTCAGTCAGACATCATCGTATGTAACGCTTTTTTAAAACTAAATATTAGGTGATGATGCGATTGAATCGCTTCCGTTATAGTATTTGAGAAGTACACGAATTAAATCGTAGCATAATATTTTATTTCCTGATTAAAATAACTTAATCGTCCTCGCCTCGATTTGATTTATCAGTGAGAAAAAAATGCGTATTTTCCTTCCGATCCTTTGATAAATTTCCGAGAAATTCAGACTTAAGAATTCAGTATTTATTTTTCTTGCGGGCGAATTAAAATATCGAGCTGGAAAAGTTGTCGGGAAGCTTTTGCGTGAAACATGACGTTAAAATAACGTACAAATTTTAAGAAATTCTATAAAGAATTATAAGAACTTGAATATTATTTATACATGAAGTGTTTAGATACAAAATTCTCGACATAATTAGAATTTTTTATATTCATAACGAAATACACAAATCAAGAACATTTATTACCTTACAATTAGATTTTGCAAATAAACATTACAATTTAATTTACTTTATCGTCTTACAATTGAACGATTTCTCAATAATTATTCTTGTGTAATGAAACGTTTTCCAAATCAACGGGTTCTTAGAAGAAATTATACAACAAACCCATTTTAATAAAAACAAAGATTTAATCGTTCAAAAATAATTAACCGTTTTTCTAAATAATCGATGAAGCACGTTAGATGATTAGTTGCGTGATTGATTATAAGAAATAAAAATGTATACATTATAGATAATCTGTATTAGATACACACAAGTCAAATAATGTAAAATGTATGAATGAAAATAAAGAAGAATAAATTGAAAGGCAAACAAATCTATAAAATATAGTGCTTTCGAAATTAATGCCAGTTTTTAATATAAAATCCCCGTATGTTTGGAAAAGGAAGCTTTTGATCGATGTGTCTTGTTGTTAATGATTTATAGTTATAAATTGTAGTCGCTGAATGCAAAAATATAATGGAAAATTCTGTGCATACAAAGAAATATAGCAAAACGTATATCAGACACAGAAAAATGAACTTTTATGTAAGAAATATAATTAGAACAACAAAAAATTATAAATCGAGTTAAGATTTTGCAGATTGCGTGGCAAGATAGATAGATTGTAGACGAACACTTGAAGCACTCTCGAATGTTATCTGAATGATTTGTAAGAGAAATTGAGTGGGCTATGGACAAAGTAAATGAAAAGGACGAATGAAGTACATTAAATCATAGTTATACAATATCGGCAAGAATGAAAAAGGCCTTCATCCAGCAGTGAATCTATTTTCGAAACATTTTACATTTAAGAAAAAAATAACAAGAATTTTCCGACTATATCGATTTTTAATGAAGTCATTTGTCAGCTTAGTAATTGAATCGATGAGCGTAATTAAATCGATTCGCATATGCTGAAAATTTGTGCTTTGTGCGCAATTAAATTGTCATGTTTCGAATAGCTCTAATTATCGCCGTTGAATTTTCAAAGCCTCCAAACATTTGAATGTGTACACATATTATTATACGACAATTATGTAATTATAATTATTTGCATTTTAATTGAAACTGATAATTAATATTTGTGTAGTCAATAGAATTTTTGTGTACAGTGCAAATTACACACTATTGTATGTGATACGACACAAAAGGTATGCAATGAATAAACAATGGGCACTAAAAATGCATTTGATTGTAGCAGAATTTTTCACATTGCATTTGTTACAAACAAAATTGAAAATTCTTTACAATTCATGTTATTTCGTTGATCAGATTTTTATTTTTAGTGTTATATTTAACGAAATAATTCCACATGCAATGTAGAATATATTTGCATTTATATGCAAATAGGGAATCGTTTGTTTATGATATTATAATTCTTAAAATGTATTATTTTTTATTTATCAACGATGCTATAATACTATTATTATATATCGAAAGGAAACCAATATTCCGCCTATTGCATGCGCCTCACTTTATGCCAGCTTTCCGATCCGGCTTGGTTGAGTATCAGCAACACTAACGAAACCACATATATCACATTTGCCACTCTGCCACATTTATATATTTTTTTATAATAAATAGTGAAAGACTTCTTTCTGGGGAGTATATGGAATGCCGAGGCAAAAAAAATTTACCGAAATATGTCCTTCCGCGAGCCGACCTTCTTCGTGAAGGTGCAAAACGCATGACAAGAAAATTTCGAGGAAATAAGGTCGATCTTGGAAGATAACAAACGGTCGGAAAACCCGGAAAACATGTTCTTTCTTCCATTTTCTACCAGAGAACAAGAACAGAGGATTAAATCCGGGTCTTGAGTCTCTCCGCAGACACATCGAAGGTCGTTTCGCAAACCATGCTATTGTTATTATTTGTGAATATTTTCAATTTTATAGCTCCCGAGGTTCAACAATCTTCAGTATACAGTGTTCTTTCGGACATGTATTCGTTCGGTATGACCATCTGTGCAGTTTTCAATAATGGAAGACCTCTGATCCAAGCCAATTATTCATCATCTAATTACACAAAACAAATGGAATTGGTAAGTTACAACGTCATATTATTGATTTATTATTATGCGATTTAATATTGAACTTTCAATCCAAGCGTTTAATTATGAAATGTTCCTTGAATATTAAAAAAAATAATAATTAGACGTCGGAGAAAATTTAATTGAAAAAGTTTAAATGGTTTTCAATTTTACAAATATTAAAAATAAGAATAATAATAATTCACTACTATAGAGCGCTAAAAGACAACGAACAATTTTTAGAAAAACTCGGAAATTTTCTCAACCTTTCGTCATAAAGTGAAGAAAACACTTGACATTTTCAACTTTTATCACTTCAAAAAATAATTCCTTTCTATATTAACTAAAGTAACACCGGTAGTGTCATAAACATAAATTCATCAAAATATTATATTTTACTACTTTCAAAATTTCATACCACTGAAAGCATATTATTATACTTTTATCCAACTCGCCGAATATGACGCACTCAATTTGTCGATAAACCGAATCAAAAAAAAATTAAAAAAAAAATGCTTTATCTATAAAAATTTCAGTTTTAACAAAAACTAAAACTTGTCAGACTGCATTTGGCGGGTATGCGAGAATTTTCAGACCGAGCGGAGATTATGTGGGCCGGAATTGCTTTCAGCCGCAATCGTCGAAACAATTTTCGCATTTACAATGTATATATGTGCGAAGGCCGGTTGCCGTAAGTATATACCGGATAATTTGAGCCGTAACCGGCTTTGTGCTCGGCCATTATCCGGACTTTGCTGTATTTAATATTATATATAAGCTGTGTCCGAAAATAAAAACGGCCTCGTTTTTTCATGGGTATTTTCTAAACGGATCATTCTTGTTACGATTTTTTTTTATTGAAGCAACCTTGTTTGTAATTTACAAGGAATATTAATTTTATTTTCAAAAACTGGGTTTGTGACTTCTTTCAAATAGCAGAACTTGAATTTTATGTCAACACCAGTTGAACTATCATTCTACATTTCAAATTAAATCTCCTGTGTAATTCTTTCTGGAAATTTCGAAGATGGAACAGTAAAATAATAAATTTAATACATCTGATATTAACAAACCATCACATTAACAGTTGGCATACATCACTAGCTGATATTTGGATCCGATAGCGCTAAGGCTACTCATCAGCTGGAGTTAACTTGAAGTCAACCTTACAGGACGACCTGAACCAGACTAATACATTCAAAATAGATTGAAAGAACATTCTCGTTACAATGCCTAGCGGAATAGATTTGTTTATATATATATACTTATTGTTTATTTGATACAATTTGAATATTTATTTTACTATCATTCTCGTCAGGCAACTATTTTTTGTATTGAAAAATAAAATGAATTTTCGTGTACATTGTTTCTGAATGAAACAATAATATTCTTTTGTAATAAACATGTATGTGCCTGGAGCGATTGCTTTGTTTCGGGGGTGATTAAAATAGTGTTATAGACACATTGAAAAATATTCTGAAAAACCCAAAACTATATGGAATTTAAAGGGATTTGAATTTTCATTGAAAAACAAATCGTTTTGAAAACTTTGTACTCACAGTTCATTAATAATAATAAAAGAATTTCAATAGATCAAAACGACAATAATTTTAAATATACGTCTCGTTTCAATTTTCTAATATTAGATTTAACTGGCCAATATATTATATAATACTAACTATCCTTTAATGATTGATTTCGGGAAAATGTAATGTTATCATTTAAATATACAACGTTCGGCGGTTTAATTTCCAAATAGCATCCACAATTAACTTGCAAAGTCAAAGGAAAATGAAAGCGTGAAGCGTGATAGTTGTTTATCGTTCATCTATTTGCCTCAGTTGAGTTTATATATTTATGTATTAATTATTTAATCAAGCATTATTTTAAACAAGGTGTTCATATAGTGAATTTTGTAATATAATTTTAATTAAAACGTAACAATGATTCATATTCAAAGATATTATATAATATTATTACAACGAAAATCGTAGAACAAATAACTTTTAATCTCTAATATTTAACGAATACTTTTCACTAAACAATTTATTGAGGGTCGAAATATGAGATTAAAAGAAGATAAAAATGCCTCCGTGTTAAAAAAAAAGAGATTCATCTACCTATTATTTATAACCGAACATATTATTATAAACAGAAGTATACCCATTCACACGTGCGCTCAATTCTTTTTTTTCCACTCGGAGACACTTTTTCGTTTTCTGGGCACATTTTCCGTTTTTGACGAACCAAAAGGAAGCATAGAAATCCGGATAAAAATCACCCCGACTCCACCCCAGATCGAACCTATGATCCCTCAGCCGTCAATCGAACACTTCCACAGCGAAACTCGACAAAATCATATCCGAACTCGAATTCCCGAAAGAGCGCCTCATTATCACTTACTCAACTCGTGTTTTTTTTATTTCAGCTCGACGACCAGGTCCACCTGATCCTCCCCCGCATTCCTACAGGACTTCAAGATGCCGTGACGAGGCTGATGTCCAGGGACTGCAACCAGCGGCCGACGTCGCAATTACTCTCCTTGATTAAATATTTCAAGTAAACCTTCCCTTTTGCTTCGGGATAAAATTCATCAGCGTAGCCCCGAGGCTCGCCAAATTGAGGGCGGCAAATTAGTAGGGCGGTCAATATTTTAATATTTCGCATATTATTACGCAACGATGAAAATTGAATCCCGACAAATTTATGACCGGATATTATCGTGTAGTAAACGATGTCGGATTTTACGTAAAGTTCGCGTTGAAAATTTTAATACGTAATATTTGATGATGTTATTTTTTTTTTGTAATTATGAGATGATAATAAATGTCCCGATGTAAGGAGGTTTTTTCGGAAATGCTTTTGTGAGTCTTTATATAGAATTTCAGAAACGGAAACTTTTCATGAGAATTATCTTAATGAGAAAAATTTGGCACGAAAATTTCTGGGAAGTGCTTACTTCAGCGAAAAGTTTATATTATTTTTATGAGATTCATACGTAAATTTTTCAATAATTTCACCATTTCGATATTAAAATATTTGCATACCACTAAAGCGATTAAAATTACACCATGATTCGATTTTTATATTCAAATATAGTATATTTTGAGTAATTTATGTAGAATTTCTAAATATTCATATCTAGCAAATACTAATTTTGCAGTTCGCTATCACAAAAAGTTTTGTATGTGCCGTCGAAGTTTCGTTCTAGCATAACGAAATTATGTTTTATTAATTATTCAAAACCACCAAACTTATTATATAAATATTTTACGTAACATAATAAAGCAGATTTTCTTAAAATATTCAATGACCATGAATTTTTTAAATTATCGTTTTGATAATACAAAATAAAATTTTCACCAATCATTCCGAAAAGTCATTCCTTCCATTTCCTTACATTTTTATCAGGTAAACGTTTTCAATTTTTTTTTTCGTTTACACAGTGATCCTTCGATTCAAGCTCTTCAAGCATTGGACGTGTTGTTAATGAAAGAACCCAATCAAAAATCTACGTTCTATCGTACAACGATGATGGAAGTCTTACCTTATATACCAAGAGTAAGTTTAAGTATTTTTTTTTTAATATATCATTCTAATAAATTACGAATTCATGCATATGCAAGAATTAATACTGTATCATCATTATTGATCCGTTGTGTGTCCACTGCAGGATAAGGTCTCCCCCATCAAATATTGGGGGGCTTAGGTCATATACCTTATGCGAGAGCCAACCTCGTGTCGAAATACTGTATATAATTATCAAATTATTTGATCGGGTATGATTGCAATCGAAATTTTTTTTTAATACAATATGAACGATTTATTATAAAATTTCTTACCAAATACATAAATTGTACCTTATCAATTGATTTTGATTGCTCATTTTACCATTCCTTTCAATTTGGATTATTAGCATTCACATCAAAGTGCATTTCAGTGCATACTTCATATAAAATTCCATAACAACTGTTCGTGTTTGATGAACAATTTATTGCCGATTGACCATTGAGGTGGTTCTACCGCCTGTTCGAATTTCATTATCGAGCTCATACTTCATATAAAAAATATTTTTTCTTTATAATATCATATTAAAATTTCAGAAATTGTGGTGGCAACACGTATGGCCATATTTACAAATGGAAATCGATATGGGAGAAGTTCTGGGGGCAGTTTTAGTGCCCGTGATGTACATGGTCAAAAACTCATCTATGGAGGAATACGAAACACACATGGTCCCGACACTCAAGTGCGGAAAAATTATTTATTAATAAACATAAAAATGTTCGACTGAAACTGAATTATACTCTTCAATTATTATATTTCACTTTCGTGACTATTTTCAAATATCGATCAACAATTCGGTTTCGCGTCGACATCTCAGTTAACTACTCACAATTACCCTGAAATTCTATTCTCTTATGCTATTGTCAAGTATTCAAACATTTCAGACAATTATTTGCTTCGGCCAAATCGATACAAGCCTCCGTCACGATATTGGAACACCTCGAGTGCTTGCTCGAAAAGACACCCAGAGATGAAATCAAAACGGAGGTGTTGCCATTGCTGTACAATGCTTTCGACAGTTCTACTGTTCAGATACAGGTAAGTGATAAAAGTAAAGAAATTTGTTTTGGTCTATTTGTCGCAATTCTCTCGAGTTCGATTACCCGAAGTGTTCCTCTAATGCGTACTCTCTATCATGCAGGGGACAATTAAAACGTGTATCTTATAAAATATGATGAATATGAATTTATCTTAAGCATTTAATGAAACTACTGTGCATTAGAAAGATTAGTTTAATCGTTGAAAAGAATATTTGTATCTCAAAACGAATAAAAAATGCATAAGAATGAATATATAAATAAAAGGTCGGTAACGCGGTAAACGCGAATAGATAAAAAAATGGATCGAATTTTTAAAATGTAATGATTAAAATTACAATAGGTTAAAATTTTAACAAAATAAAACGTTAACAGTTGACAATTGCATTGCTTATGGAAGAAGACTTTAAAATTCTGATGATGTTATCATTTCTCAATCGTTTCAATGCTCAAACTTATTTTTTTTTTTTTATTGATAATTTCATATTTTTTTAATGCTCACATTATTAAGTAAAAACATTTTTTTCATTGCACACTACAAATAAAATTATGCTCAATACGAGATTCTTTAATGAACCAGAAATAATGTACATTGTATTTATATTATTCTAATGCACAAGTATTATGTTAATAATTCGGTTTTAGGCACAATGTATACTTTTTCAATGGAAATTCAAATCGCACCATTTCGTTTTAATAATCGGTAGTAATGATAATCAAGCATTACATAGTTTGACAGCTTCAACCGTTATGCTTTGTGATTTATTTCAATGCCCTCGATTTATTCAAATTTATTTATATTGTAATATATTATAAATTATTCACACAAATTTCGTAGATATGAATCTATTCATTCAAAAATGTTTGTATTCAAAATGAATATATATTTTCTAAAAAGCTTTTTCGATACTGAAACAAAACATTTAATCAATTCAAACGTCGAAATAGAACAAAAACAAATTCAAATGGGGAAATTTTATTTTTAAATTCGAACAATTTTTACGATCAATTAAATAAAAAAGCATTATTTAAAACTGAAATTTTCACACGAACCATTTAAAATTTTTAGAGCGCTGCCCTCGACGCAGTCCATGGCATATCAGATTATTTAGACGAGCAAGCAGTCCGCAGAATGATCATACCGAAAACTAGGAACGTCTACGACAAAAACCAGGGCGATTTGCAGATCATCGAAGGTGTTCTAAAGTGCATCGAATGCACCATAGACAGGCTGGACAAAAGTCAGATCATGGACGAGGTGCTGCCCTTGCTGTGGGATGTTCGATTGAACGATCCCAAGATTGCCATGCGCGTTGTCAGTGAGTATCTTCGTGAAAGGTCGAATTTTCGTGTTCTGGTTTATTGGAGATGGTATATCGATCGATATATTATATATATGTTAGGCTCCGAAAGTTCTGTGAAATGCTGTGTAAAGTGGTCTCGAGTCTTTGGAGTTGATTGATGGATCGTAAATGTTTTCGACTCTATTATTAATATATATCACCTTATTCTATAAATAATACGTTTGAAACAATTCAAAGTTTAATCGTTAAATATATACAATTCACTCCAAAGTACGTTGAATATTTCGCATGGTATTATTTTTAAATTCGGTGATAGTTTTTAGATTAATTGCATCATGGCACAAATTGCTTTTGCGTCTATTTATATTTTTCTGTATTCTCGCAAATGCGTTTGTCGATAGAAATATTATCATATTTTGTGTTTATCGATGTATAAGCGAAAAGTTTCATTTTGAATATGGCCTGTAATAGTTTAAGTTAACAGTTTTCATTTATTTTAATTAACACATTATGTGTTAAATGTTTTATTTGAGCAAACATATTTTCAGGCATTTACAAATTGATGATGACTGATAAAAAGTACGGATTAACCATAAGTCTGATGGCCACTCGTGTGATACCGCTCCTGATGCCGCAAACCATAAATCCGTCGATCAATTTGGAACAGTTCTCATTTCTCATCGAGGTATTAATTTCTTTACTTGTTAATTTACGATTTAATTAAACCGAGTTGGTTGACCGCAAATTATTTTCTCTTGTGAAATGTAAACGAATATATTAATATTGGTATAAATATCGTAAATTCTAAACAAGCATAAATATTTCGATACAATTTTGCTGCATCCGAAATTATTATACTTATATCATATCGAGCATGAAGCGTGTAACTAAATGCATCTCGACCGTAAGTGTACATATACAATGTACCTTAGCGTGTAATTGACACAAATTGAAATATTCAATTAGAGCCTCCTTATTGGCTTATATATAACGTTTATATTCGGCATCAGTTTCAACATTTTATCAACCGTTTCGTGCGAAGTTCTATTCAACTTTTTCTCGATCGCAGATGCTCCGCGAAATGTTCGATCTTGTCGAGCAAAGTCAGAGGAACAAGCTGAAAAACGACATCATAAACTTGGCCAATGCCAATTTGGAAAAGAGGACAATGCGCCACCAAATCAGCACGGACAACATGCAAGCGCCACCTTTCAATATTCCGAACTTGCGCGTGGAGCAAAGAAAAACTTCGAGCGCCGAGGACATGGCCAGGAAAAATTCCATAGGTTGGTTTTTTTTAATTATTCAACATTTTTATGTACACAAAATCGTTCAATATTCAAGTTAGAATCGTTTTTCTCTCGAATCCTCACTTTTATCAAAATTATTTTATTTATTTGTGTGGATATATATTATGCATATTATACTAACAACCGTGCTCATTATTTACAAAGTTAATAATACGCCATCATTAAATCGGTTCAAAATGTTTTATTATTCATAAATTTGAATAACGATGAGAAAAATAAACAATTTCTTTAATAAAAACAAAAAAAAAAATGTTTACAAGTACTACCGTTTTTTGTATGAAGATATGATTTAAAAAAATTGCATATCTAAATTTTCGTCTCCTAAACTATACCTTATTTTCATGCAAATTAAACCGGTAGCTGAAAATGCCCTCGCGGATTCGACACTAGTTGAAAAAAAAAAATAATAAGGCGTCCAATATTTGAAAATTAGTAAAAAATTCTAAATATTTGTCACGAATGATTTCTTTACAAAAAGTTTTGATTTTTTACGAATAATTCCATTTTTTTAATTTTTTCGTTTCGCATATTAAAATTAAGATTTTGACGTATTATTTTTTACAGTTTTTTTCTTTTAACGAGTACAGTATGACCTCGATTATTCGGTCTAAAAGGGGATTGAGATGATTCGGGTAGTCGAAAAATCCAGATGATCGAAATTTGAAAAAAAAATAAACAAAAATTATGAATTTATTAGAAGTTAAATTTAATTTATTATAGAAATTTTTGGTGTACATAATTAATGCACACGACTTTTAAGTATTTTTTAAACTTATTTATAGTCTATTTATTTTTACTATTTTTGGTTATTTGATACTGGAAAAATATCATAAAATTGCCCTGGTAGTGTATTGATCGGTTTCCAAAATAATAATTAATGAATTAATTATTTTTTTCGCTATCTGTATGAAATTTTGATTCCAAATTTTAAAAAAATAAAACTCCTGTCATATTTTAGTTTGATCACCCTCATAGTAAAGTCTGTTATGAGATGACGCGTTTTATGTAAAAAATTGTAAAATCTTCTATCTAAAAAAATAAATATTTTTTTGATTAATTAACTGTACTATGATTGCTGTTTTTATTGGTTCTATTATAATTTATTTACTTAATGCTATATCCTAAACAATTTCCAGTATCAAATAACCAAAAACAGTAAAAAGAAACGACTCTAAATTAGTTTAAAGAATACCAAAAGTTGTAAATTATATATACCAAAAACGTCTATAAATAATTTAATTTAATTTCTAATAATAGTTCTACTGTATGTGGTTATTTTTAAGAAAATATTTTCGATTCCATGTTTTTTTTGACGTTTCGTTAGTTTTTCCGGGATTTATTCATTGCCCAAGTACCACATTTTCGGACATTTCCTCACGAGGTCTAATTTTTAAAAAAATCTTAAAATCACGGTAGGGTGTATTTTTCGAGGGAGATCTTATTTTCAGGAGAACACGATAATCAATGTATTAACTTAACTTCCGAAAAAAAAATCCTTCCAGAAGGAGTGATCAAGTATCACATTTTCCGACATTTCCTCACAAGGTCAAATTTTCGGAATAATATTGAAAAAATTCTTAAAATCACATTAGAGCTAATTTTTAGAAGGGGTCTTATTTTGGGAAGAACACTTTATTCAATATATTAACTAAGCTTCCAAAAAACAAATCCCACCACAAACAGTGACCAAGCACCAAATTTTCCGACATTTCCTCACAAGGTCAAATTTTCGGAATAATATTGAAAAAATTCTTAAAATCACATTAGAGCTAAT
>JAOXNN020087900.1:0-32192 GCA_028571205.2 Hydropsyche betteni | reverse complement strand
AGACCTGGAAGGGGGTTGGTGTCAGCCGGCGTCCTCGGTGTCGTTGCCGGTGCGGGCGGTGCGGGCGACCTCGGCGGTTGCCCAGCGGAGCGAGGCTCCAATGTCGTCGGCGACGACCTCGACCGCGTGGCGCTTGTCGCCGTTGTCGGTTTCCCAGGTGCGGTGTTCGAGTCGGCCGGTGACAATGATGCGGGCGCCTTTGTCGGGGAAGGAGGCGGCGATGTTCTCGGCCAGCGCTCCCCAGGCGACGATGTTGAAGAAGTTGGTGTGTTCCTGCCACTCGCCGTTCTGCTGGTAGCGGCGGGGGACGGCGAGACCGAACGTGGTCTGTGCCCGGCCGCCGGGGGTGAAGCGGATCTCGGGTTCCCGGGTCATGTTGCCGGCGAGGGTGATGGTGTTGTCGCTCATGTTGTTGTGGTGCTCCTTGTTTCGTTCCGGTTGGTCCGGGTGGTTGTTGTTGGAGATGTCGGCAGTGGCGGCCGGGGGCGGGTTGCAAGTGGCGATCGAGATGCCGGCGGGCTGCAGGCCGATGGCGCACACGAACGAAGTGAGATGAGCCCGCACAATGGGTGCCGTAGGCACAGCGGGCGATGCGCCACGAGCCGAAGGTCGCCAGGTATCGACGAGAGAGGCGAGGACACGTAGCGCAGCGGAGTCCCGCAGCCGACACTTGCGGCCCGCAACCGGTCGGCAACAACGTGCGTCGGAAACAGACAGACACCCACGGGCCGGACGGCACGGGGCAAGGCGCGCCTCAGTGCGAGCGACCACACCGTCACCTGATGCCCGTCGACCCGCACCCGTCGCCCTACCGATTCCGGAGACCCTGGTGTGCGGGCGGGGACGCCGGTCGTGCCGGCTCCCTCGCGGACGGTCAGTTGACGGTGGCCACCAACGGCTCGTCGATGTCGTCGTCTGGGGTGAACAGGCCGAGCTGCAACGGTTCCACGAGAAGTTCCCGGAGTCGGGTCATGTCGGCGGCGATCGCTGCCGCTCTGATCGACCGTGAACGGGCCAAGCCGCGGTTGCGGCCCGTCGACACATTGGATCCACGTCGCCGTGCGACCATGTCGGCCACATTGTCCGCCGGCGAACCCACCGAGAGATGAGCCGGGTTGACACAACAGCGCACATCGCAGGCATGCCGCAACACCATCCCGGGTGCGGGCCACTCCCCCGTTGCTGCCCACCATGACCAGCGATGAGCGGCCACAACCTTTCCAGGCCCCGCCTGGAAACGTCCATACCCGGCTGTCGACTCGATCCCGCCGACCCACACCCAGCAGGTCACCTCGTCGAGCTCGATACCACGCACCTTCGGTAGCCAACGCGCCACCACTGCCGGCGACGCGTGCGGCCAACAGGTCGGTGACACGGGCACGATCGGCACCAGCTGATCGTACGCGCAGGGTGTGACAAACAACGGCGGTGCCCATTGTCCAGCAGGTAGACCACGCGGCGAAGCGAAACGTGACAACCGGCGTTCGGTCACTGTCTCGAGCGGTCGAGAAACGCGTCGATTCTCCTGTCACGTTCCGACCAGGCGGTGACCTACCTGCTGGACAATGGGCCGGCCGTGCGGGAGACCACGACCGCGCCGCCGTCACCAGCTTCCGCTACGACCCCACCGCCACCACTCTCAGACTGCCGGTTCCACCACCAAGTGGGGGCCAGATCACATTGCCACTCTCATGGTCGTCAGTGTCGTCGTTGTTTGCGCTGCAACAGCCGTTGCCTGGCAGTGAGTGGTTGCGTCTTGAAGGCCGCGAGTAGCGCGTAGCGCGCGTGTAGTTCGTGGACAATGGTCTTAGTGCGGCGGGTTGGCCATGCCAGACACCACAGTGGCCCGCTCGCGGTGTCCTGGACACCGACGACGACGCCGTCACCGGCAGGGAACCATGATCCCTCCCATGGCTTGTTGATGTTCGTTGGTGTGGCGACGGTGACCGCACGGTAGGCGGTGGGGTCGATGGTCAAGTGGAGCAGGCTGGCGAGGCGAAGGAGCGCGGCGGGGGTTTCGACGCCGATGTAGGCGGTTGCGGTCCACCATGCGTGCTGGCATGACTTGTGTGGCGTGATTCCATTCTCGGTGGCGGCATGCAGGAGCGGCGCAAGAAGCCGATCGACTATGTGTCCGGTGATACGAACTTGTGGGTGTAGCACAGGTGGGTGCGACTCGGGTTCGGTCTGACCGGTTGCGTCGTAAAGAGAGCCGGGTTGGCCGCCTTGTCGTCTGGTGTCGTCGTCGTCGTCAACCACATCAGACCATCGGCGAAACAGACAGACGAACACCACCTGGAGTGTGGCGAAACCGATAGCTGCCATGCACAGGAGGCCCATGGCGTATGAGACGCCGAGCGTCCAGGTCAGCACGGCGAACAGGAGGGTGCCGATGCGGTCGCCGTGGTAGCTCACGATTGTGCTGAATGCAACGCCGCCCCACAGTCCCAGCAACGCCAAACCTCGCACTACTACCCGGGCGCGGCGGAGTCCCCCTTTCCATCTGGCTGCCATTCGGGCGATGTCTGCGGTCGTCATTCCTGACCGGTTGAGCAGCCGGAACAACGCCAGCATTGCACCGCCCATCCCGAGGGTCATCTCGAGCTGCGACTTGTTGCTGGTGAGGATGATCAAGGTTCCGATTGCCAACACCCACGTAAGGAACTCGAAGATGGCGGCTTCGACGTCGCGACGGGTCCGCATCGTGTTCTTGGCGGACGTTGCCAGTTCATCGAGCGTGACCTGCAACAGCCGGCGTGGAGAGCCGACCCAACGGGGTACGAACAACGCAATCAGCGCGCATTGAAAGAAGAGCACACTCAAAACGATGTGAATTCTGAGAAGATCCCGGGCTGGCCCACCCCTCTGGTCCACCATCACCGTGTTCACGGCGGTCGCCCCAACAGGCAAAACCCACAGAAGAATCGTCTTCGCGGTTAACGATCGGCGGTTCAGCACCAGCTGCAGCCTGTGGAGGGTGGCCATCAGCTCAGTATGAACTGGGGGTGTGACGGAGAGAACTCGAGTTCATCAGCCCGAGGAGCTGTACCCGCTCGTCCCACTGGTTGGGGTGTTGGTAAGAAACGTGTCACCTCAGGCAAACAGGACGCCTCTGGTGGTGTCCGTTAGAGGAACCCTCAACGGACACCCAACGGCGGCCCTGCTCACACTCGTCCACCAGGACTCGCCGAGGTCTTCAACATCTCCCGACCCACCGTCTACCGCACGCTCCAACGCAAGGTCTGAACGCTGCGCTACTTGACGGTCTGGGACAGCTTCGGGAGTACTGGGCCAATTGGGGCTGAGGCTGTGAATCCCAATGCTTCCCGCCAATGGAGATGATCCGTCAACTGCCACAGTCGAAGGTAGACGAGGTAGTCCCTGACTAGCGTTCGGACCTCAGCTTCCTGGACGACCGAACCCAGGGATGCCATGAGGACCGGGAACAACGCGAACTCGCCCTGGATGTTGACTGGGCTACTCGCTGCGCCGCATGGCAACATGCCGCAGAGTACAGGGAGTAAATCGGTGGCCGTCGCGCTGACGAGAAGGTCGGCTCGCCGCGAGGGCGGCTGGACACGGCGAACAGCAGTCGTCGACGGATCCAGCTGCATAAAGACGGAGTAGCCGATGCCTAGGTTCTGAAGCATCGTCAGCTGAATGACAGGACTGCTACGGTCGACAGGACCGCTCGGCGGCTGATCAATTGTCAGCCATGGCAGGGCGCAGGAGCTATTCGTAACGCGGGTATGTCTGCCTGGCGATGTTTGGTGCGATCGGGTTCGTGGCCGGTCGACGTACCAGGCTTCGATCTCATCATCGATTTCGCGCTCGACGACTAGATCCAAGGCGTAGAAGTGCTGCAGAGTTGGGTTCCGTAGGTCGCCGTCGACCTCGGTCCATCCGATTAGATCCCCTGCAACCCATCGTTGGATGTGGCAGCGGATACCGCCGCCAATCAGCGTGGTGGCGTGGCCAACGGTGAGCGTCAGCTGTGAGTCAGGATCTCCGCAGGTTCGGTGCCAGTAAGCAGCGTGCTCGAACCAGCCCTTGGTCCAGAAGGTCAGGGGCTCGCGCACCACTGGAGGACCTCCCCGATGATTGCCTGGCGGTTGGCATCGATCTCGTCGGGGCTCTGGTTCGCCTCGTTGTGAACGAATGCGATTGTCAGCTCCGTCGCTGGGTCATGGAACGCCCAGGAGCACCCGAAGGCTCCGCTGTGGCCGAATGCGTGCGGGCTGATGCCCGGGCCGTAGCCGTGGTCGTTGAGATCCACAGCGAAGCCGGCCGCGAAGTCGCAGACCCGGTTTAGCACGGGGTCCGCGACCCTTCCCCGTCGAGTTGACAACATCGTCGCCAGCAGAGTTCGACTCGGAAGGACGTCCGTCGAGGACGTCCCCGCGAGCTGCTCGGCGACGATGTTGTACAGGCCACCGAGCGCTCTCGCCGAACTCCAACCTCCGATAGCGCAGGAGTCGAACCCGAGGCTGTCAAAGTCGCTCTCCCGCGGAGTCTTCAGCTGTGCTGCGCCCCAGGCCATGGGAACGCGAAAGCGGGAAGCACCAAGGTTCTGGCAGGGCTCAAACACGTCGAAACCCATCTCAGCGTCGAGGCCCAGGGGTTCGAGCAACTCATCTCGGAGCACCAATGCAGGACTCTGCCCATAGACGGCACTGAGGAGATCACCAAGAGCAGAGCCCCAGACGTACTCCGAGTAGGCTGGCTGCATTCCCGGATTGAGGACGGTCGTCCGTGCGGCCCGACGCCGCACCGTACGTGTCATAAACATGGCGGTCAGGGTGTCCGGATAGCGAAGATCGCGCGCGTTCGTCAAAATCTCAGCCACCGTTATAGGGAAGGTCTCACCACCACTCGAGAGCGGACAGTCCAGCGAGGATCCAGATCGCTCGATGGCCCGAGCCACCGCAAGTGCCAGCACCGGCCTCGACGCACACCAAATTCTTGTGACCATTTCGGGACGCATATCGAGGGCTGAGGTTGCGGCACCTACAGCCAAGTCGAGGACTGTCTCGCCCGCGTGAGCCACGTACAACTGGCAACCGGAACCCGGCCTCGTTCGCCCTGCCAGCCAACCCTGGAACTTATCCACGCGTTTGAGCGACGACCTCGATCAGCGCGTCGATTGACGCGAGTTTCGGTACCTCGGCCGAATACGGTTCGGGAAGATCGGGATCTGCGAGAGGGGCAACGATTCGTGCCTCATCCAAAGTCACCCATAGGCCGGTGGAGTTGACGAGTCGGTAGGTCTCCGGACTCTTGGACCGAAGAAACATCACCACTTCACCTCGAGGCAGGTCGGCCTGTCGTTCCTTCAACCACTCATCAAAGGAACGTCCGGCATTGGTTGCGTAGAACTCGACCGACACGACCGAACCCTCAAGCTCAGCCGGCCATGAAACCTTCACCTGGTAGCTGACGAAATGCACTACATCGTCCTCGGCATCTCCACGAATCTCTACTGCAAGGTCAACCCCGGTCACCTCGCCTCTAACAACCAAGTCTGAGGCCTTCGCCATCGCTGCGAGAGAGTCGAAACCCTCCACTTCGTTGGCATCGATTCTGAGCGTCGCCCATGACCCCGCCACACCGCTATCAGAATGCAAATCTGAAGCACTGACCGAGGTCACTGGGTTCGCTGAAGCCGGGTCGGATTGCACTCCGTTGGCACCGCACCCGGCCGAAATCGCAATCAGTGCGACGACAACGACGGGTGCAATCGAAACCCTCGACTCAAACATTGCCAGCTCCCTACTTGTAGTGGTTGTTGATCTCGGAGATCTCGGAAGCAACCAAACTCGGAACAGATCCGCCGTCGACCCACCGCATTAAGCAGGAGTTCTCGGTGGTGTGTCTGAGTCCGACTCCGTGCCCAATCTCATGGCAGAGATTGTACGCGCCCGTGGCAACTCCTGCCGGCAACCCGACCCACTGGTTGACCCGAACTCGATTGATCGCGCAGGTCGCATCAGGGTCGGAGCCCGCAGTAACACCGACACATTCCGAGATTCCAAACCACCCTGTGTCCCCGTAGTTAGCATCGTAAATGCACATTTCGGCCCCTGCGGGGCAGGTGTTTGTGGCGGCACCCCACGTCGGGTTGAGGTCGGTCGGCCCATAATCGGTGTTTAACGCCGCCTGTGCCGAAGCAGATGCTGGCGTTTGTAGGCTCACCCCTCGTACGTCCCACGCGGTGCCGGTAGTCCAATAGATCCCGCCCCCAGATCCCGATACAGCGTGAGCCAGCGCGGCTGACAGACCGACACCGACAAGCGGCACGGAACCAATCGCGGCAGCTTTCATATACCAACGGCTAGGCATACCGGACACGCTACGCCGCATCTCCGGCTGAGTCAATCGATGAAGACTTTCAGAAATTTGGTGCAGCTGGTCCGCCTTCGTTCGCGCCTCGGTAATAGCGGCTCGCTGGCGTGGCCGTGCTTGCTATCGCCAGTGCTCCATTTCGTTGAGTGTCGTCGTCATCCTTCGACCCGATTCTTGTCTTGACACATCAGGCCGAAAAGGCGAAGGCCCGCCAGTTCTTCGTCGGCGCGGGATCGTTCACCACCAATCTCCTTGGGTCATCGGGTTGTGTTGGAACAGATCGGCTGGCCGGTCGTAGACGTGGAGCATGCGTGCGTCGGTGTGGCGGGTGTGGCGCATGATGTCGGTTGGTGGCACGCCGTTGGCGCGGGCTTCCGTGACCCATCCGGCGCGCAGGGAATGCGAGGAGTAGAGGCTGGCGTCGACGCCGAGCACGGCAACATGCCGGCGCACGATCGTGGTTACTGCAGCTGGGGTGAGGCGGGCGAGTTGTCGGCCGTGGCGGTCGATACGCCGATACAACGGCCCGGTCTTTTGGGTGCGGGCGAGGAGCATGGTTGCGCGCACGGGGCATGATCCGATCCGGGTCGAGTAGGGCACAGCAACGATGGCACCCTGCCGGGTGGGACCGCCTTTGGAGGCCCGCAGGGTGACGAGCACTCCCCCGCTGTCACCGCGGGCGGGATCTCCCGTGAACGTCAGATCCGACACGTCGAGGTTGACGAGTTCGCTTTCGCGTAACGCTGCCGCCCAACCGAGCAGGAGCAGCGAACGGTCACGTCGCAGGGTCAGGTCGTTGGGTGCCCGCCCAGTGACGATGGCCATGCCGGTGATGATGTGGCGCAGCTCGTCCAGGCGCAGCGGTGCGGCACGGCGTTGGCCGCTGCCGGTGACACGTTTGGCTCCGGCGATCGCCCGGCGCACGATCGGATGCCGTGCGGGTGATGCAAGGTCGGCCAGATCGAAGATGGCGTTGATCGCAGCGATGTTGCGTGCCAGATAGGCCGGAGAGAGGCCGGCTTGGACGTGGTAGGCGACATAGTCGGCAATGTCCGCCGGTTGCGCCTCCAGCGCCTCGAGACGTCGTGTTGCGTGACACCAGGCAGCGAACCGTGCCCATGACTCTTCGTAGGCGTGGCGGGTTGATGGTGCCCATGACTCTGCCACCAGTGCCGCCGCCGGCGCCGACATGACGACACCGGTGGTCACTCGGTTGAGGGTGTGGCGATCGACGACCGGGAGGCCGAGCGCGCGGAGTCCGTCGAGGTACTCGAGCTCGTCGGGATCGAGCATGGTGTCGTCGAGTCCGTTGTCGTTCATGAGCAGCCGAGGGTGAACGGGCCGGAGGCGTCGAGCTGGATGTCGCCGTCGGTGACGTTGTCGCTGCTGGTGCCGTCGACGGCGATGTAGATCTGCTGGCCGATGCGCAGCACGCAACGGCCGTCGACGAGTCCCACCTCTGGGCTGACAAACATGTCGCTGAAGACGCTGTCACCCGGGGTTCCGCTGGCGTGTTCGCGCCCGGCGTGGTCTGCGCTGCGCAACACACCGGCGGCGATCAGTAGGACCGCCACGACGACGAAAGCGTGGCCGATGATGCGTGGCCAGCGGCCGCCGGCGGCCGCCGCGACGAGCACCACACCGCCGTAGAAGGCCCAGCCCGCCACAGCCCCTGTCGCGCTCTGTTCGGGCGATCTCCAGGAAATCAATACAAACCCGGCAACGGCCGCCGTCCAGCCTGCCCTTCGTATCCACCTCCTGGTCGTCACCCCGGCACCGTCCAGACGGGCCACCGCCCACCGGGCGGCCATCGGAACACCTACGGTGAACGCCACTGCGACCCCGGCGATGTAGGCGAGGTGGGCCGCGAAGGTGGCGGGGTCGACGTGCCAGGCGTTGGCGGGGAGACCGGCGGCGTTGGAGTAGACGCGGCTGATCCACACGGCGTAGCCGGTGACCGCGGAGCCGGTGACCGTCACCGTGCGGCCGAGATGCCGGCGCCACCACGGCTCTCCCGGCGCGGTGGCTAGGTAAGCCTTCGCCGATATCCGCCAGCTGCGTGACCGTCCCGTAGCAGGCGCAGCGCGTTTCTCATGGCCAGAAACGCCGTTCCCGGGTACGGAGCCACGGTTTCGGGTGGTTTTACCTGCGGGTTTGTTCGCCACTCCCCCAGTTTCACACACTTCCTTCTAACAACGAAGAATCTCACTTCCTACGTGTTAGGCGAATCTTCCGGGCGTGCGCAGGCTCAGACACTCGTACTCCTCGATGAGCCACACCAGGCCACTTCCGGCCACGGCTCGAGAGGAGAAAGGCAATGAAGAGCCAGAACCGGGACCGGCAGAGAGCGGTCTGGATGAGGTGGGCGATCGCAGTGTCCGATCCGTGCGTTCGCCCGGCCGAGGCGGCACGGTGGCGACTACCGGTGGCGACCGGGTTGCTCGCTGGCGACCCATTCGTCGGCGTCGTGCTGGGTGAAGTCCTTGCTGGGTGTGCCGTCGTGATCGGCGAAGCCTTCGATGAAGGCGTCATCTATCCGGATCGGTGGCGCACGCAGCGGCCGGCCGGGAATGACCGGGCGGGCTGGTGGGGTGATCTGTTCCCTGTTGACGACCTGGACTACCTCGGTGGCCATGTCGTACCCGTCCCCGATGCCGTTGAGGCTGAGCTGATCCACTGGGCGCTGATCCAGTGTCCAGGTCGGGCAGGGCGGGTGCCGTCGGTCGATCTCGACACGGTGGAGATGGCCGCACGAGTACTACTCGCCCGGTTCCGCGCGGAGCATCCCGGCGTTGACCTACGCGAGTTCTTCGTTCAGGTCGTGTTCGGTGCGCTCGGAATGTGCCTGCGGCGGGAGCGGTAGCTGCCGCGGGACGGGAGTGGTCCGTTGGCGGTGCTGGTCGACGGCGGGCCACTCCCCCGCAATCGGGGGTCTCAAGGGTCCGCGGAACGCCCGGACCTACTGGAAATGACGCTGATCGCGCACGGCATTCCCTCTCCGTCCGGCCCTACCGGTTCGGTTCGGTCTGGCTCGCATCGGTCGTCAGGTCAACACCGTCGAGGGACCATGCGTTGCCTTCGACGTTATTCACCGGCGAAGGCAACCTCGCCACCCCCAACACCCGCTCGGAGCCACCTTATGACAACCTCCTCGCTTCCCCCACTGCTGCCCTTCTGGTGGCTGGACCTGGACGCCGACCCCGACCTGCTCAGCGATCGCGACATGTACGAACGCTCGGCCCTCCGCCAGGAATGGCTGACCGTGGTGCGTTGCCACCACGTCATGCGACACAAATCGTCGGTCGACGTGTAGTAGCTGATGTGACTGCCACTCGAGACACCATTCACGAACCACCTTGTGCCTCTGACCTGGGCTTTTCTGGCCGCGGTAGAGCGGCGGCGCAGGACGACCTTCCTCCGGCCGTATGGGTACATGTGAACAGCTACTTTTACCTTCTCCCCCGCCTTCCGCGGCGGTCGTCCACAAAGCCTTCCCGTCCGGGTGGCGCTTTCGTCTCCACCTGTGTTGGACCCGGCGCTGGTGGCCTGTTCGCTTCGCCGCGGTGCGAAGCAGACGACTCCAACGGCGCCGAGGCACATGACGAGTCTTAGGTCGGCGGCTTTTGCACAGCTAGAAGCTGCGCCCGGAGCTCGGCTCGGCCCTCGCCCGGGCTGCCCGGCATGTACAGCCCGGCGATCGCCTGCACGCGCGGGCTGGAGATGGGGATGCCTGCTGCTCGGGCGAGGGTCGCCCGAGCGATGGCTTGGCGCGCTGAAGGAACGAGCACGAGCACCGGCAGACCGGGGTGCGCGTCGAGGAGCGCATCGAGGCCGGTCTCGGGCGGTGTGGTGTCGTAGATGTGGTCGATGAGTCCCGCAATCACGGCAGGCACATCCTCGAACCAGTAGTAGAGCGTGCCAACGGATCCGACGGCCTCAGCGAGCTGGAAGCTGCCGAGGTCGATCGAGCACGTAGCCACGACCATCTCCTCGGTAGCGACGAAGATCCTGGCCAGGGTCCGACGCGCTCTGGCCTGCGTTGCCTTGGAGCGGTCACCGCGAACGATGCGGGTGCGGACCGTGCCGGCCGGATGTGCGGTCACAGGGCGAGCTTTCGCCCGCCTTTGAGGCGACTGCTGGGTGATCGACGTGCGAGACCAGCGACGGCGGTGTCAAGCTGGGTTTCAACAAGTTCCTGAACGATGTCGCCCAAGCTGTACTGGCCGGCCAGTTCACGGACCGCTCCCCTGAGGGCGTCGGCCACGCTGATGTCGACGTAGAGGTTGAGCTGCGTCTTGGTCCCGTTCCGGCTGGTCGATGGCGCCTTTGGTTGAAGCTTACTAGGTTCTCTAGGTTTACTAGGAACGCTAGGAATTTCGGTGGTGGCGGCCTTGGTGTCCTTGGGGTCGGGCACCGTGGCGATCGGTTCGGTTGGTGGGGCCATAGCCGGCTTGGCTGGGGCGAGTGCGCCGAGCGCCATGTCGAGTGGGTCGAAGCTGGATCGGCTCATGCTGCAGCTGCCTTTGCGAGATGGAGGTGGGCGGCAATCGAGCGGTATGCGGAGGCTGCTGGGCTGAGTGCGTCGTAGATGGGGAGCGGTGTTCGTGCGCCGTGGGCTTCGACGGCGCGCACGCTGCTGGGCACGGGAATGGTCACCATGTCGGGGAAGGTGCGGTTGAGAGCTTCGACGCATCCTCGGTGTGTTCTTGTTCGTGCGTCGTACCGGGTCGGGATGATTGCGCTGACGGTGAGGCCGGGGTTGAGCGAAGTGGCGATGCGGCCGACGGTGGACAGCAGTCGAGGGAGCGAGTCGATTGCGGCCGGGACTGGTTCTACGACGGCCCATACTTCGGTGCTGGCGACGAGGGCGTTGATGACGCCGTGGGATTCGTCGGGCCGGGTGTCGATGATGACGAGGTCGTGATCGTCGCTAGCGAGTGCTCGCCGAAGCGCTGCAAGGCCGTCGATGGGGTCGGTTGCGAGGGTGCGTTCAGCCCCTTCCGTTCCCGGCCCGGAGGCCACCAGATCGAACCCCCATCGGGTGGGCATCCATGCCTGTTCGATGGTTCGAAGGCCGAGTAGCAGCTCAGCGGCCGTGTCGGCGATGTCATGTCCTACTGCCTGCGTGGCAGATCCTTGGGAGTCGAGATCGATGAGTCCAACCCTGAGGCCGCTACGTGCGGCGAGTGCGGCGAGAGAAACGGCGGTCGTGGTCTTCCCAACGCCGCCCTTCTTCATAGCAACAGATGCAATTCTACGATCACTAGCATTCATAGCCACGATAGTAATACTTGCGTTACTCGTAATGCAAGTATTACTAGTAATCATAGAATCAGCGGTGTGGGAACTGTGTCTTACCCGTATGTGATGCTTTTGGCTATGGATGTCGGGTGGACGTACCGGGATGAGGTGTTACGGGTGTCGGCGGAGATCGTCGTCGACCTCATGCAGGGCCGGAAGGGTGAACGCCCGTTGCTGGTGGCACCGTTCGCGCTGGAACATCACGAGGCTGTGCTGTTGGCGTCGGGGAACTACCGGCAGGACTGGTGGGGTGCGGTGGGGGATGGGTCGTACTCGTATTCCCGGTCCTTTGCGGCCGGAACCGGAGCGTTAGGCGTGGTGGCCGTGGCCGGCTCTTTGGCTGCTACGTCGATCTCGAAGTCTCGGGCCCGGTCGGCGGCTGCGGCGGCGGCGCAGGTGTGTTGGCGTCCGGTGGATTGGGGCCGGGTGCATATGACGGATTACGGCTTTCATCTGACCGAAGGTCACCGGGGCTACCGGTACTTCGGGTGGAACCATGTTCATCAGATGGATCTCGTGGAGCTGGAGTGCTTGCGCTACTCGGCCGCAACGGATCACGGACCCCAGACGTGGATGCTGCGGTCGGAGTGGGCCGAGCTGATTTTCGCCTTGTGGGTGTTGGCCCGTCGGGTCAATCATCCGCAGTGGCTCGATGGTTCCTGGTTCCCGTCGTCGGTGATGCGTGAACGTTGTGCGTTCTACGGTCGAGCTCTGCCGGCGTTGCCTGCGTGATAACCCAACGAAGGCTGACGAGCGCGGCAATCACCCGAACCCTCTTCTTTTGGAGCAGGCCCCCGTAGGGGGCCTTCGGTGTGGGTACCTTGTCGCGCGTGAACGGTGGGTGTTGTTGATGTCCTGGTGCTGGGAATGGTGGCAGGGTTAGTCGGTGATGGTCTTGAGCCAGGCTGTGAGCCCGCCGCCCTGGGCCTTCCACGGGACTTGGGTGCTCGGCGGGAGGTCAGTTGGGTGCGCCTTCGGCGCGCAATCATCGGTTTTCTCTTGCGGCGGGTTCAGTTCAGTACTGGCGACCGACTTGTCCACAGGTCGGCCAGTTACTAAACCCTCCTGAAAGGTGGTTACCCCTAAGTTGTTCGGGGTAGGTGACTTTTTGGGATGGCGTTGTGGGAGCGGGCTGCTGGGGGAGCGGAGCTCGATGGTGGCGGTGCGGTCGCAGATGAGGTAGCGGGTGGTGGCTCGTGTCCAGGTGCCGTCGCCTTGGTGGATTGCCGGCGGTACCCAGCGGCGGACCATGCCGTGTCCTTCGAGCCGGTGGAGGTGTTCTCGGACGGTGTCGTCGGTCCTCCAGCCGCAGCGGCGGGCGAGTGTGCGCTGGCCGGGGTTAGGCAGGCTGCCAGGCCGGAAGATGGCGGTGATCTCCGCGAAGTCGATGAGAACGTGGAGGAGCCGTAGGGAGCTGCACAGGCCCCGTTGGATGGCCATGCGGGTCATGGTCTCGCGTACGAGCCGGTAGTGGGTGCGCACGAACCGCACCTGGTGTTCGGTGAGGTTCGTTGGTGGGTGTGGGTTGCGGCGCTGGTGCCGGTTGACCGGCGCTGGTGCCGGGTCGAGCTCGTCGAGGTATGCGGCGAGTTCCCGCTCGTCGACGGTGTCGGCGGGCATTGCTGGGTTGTCGGTCATTGGTGATGGTCCGTTCGGTTTCCGTGGACCAGAAAAAAGAGCGCGCTGAACCAGACTGGTGCTTGCCAGGGAGGTCCCGCCGGGGTACCATCACAACCAATCCTTTTGGTGCGGTGATGGAAATCCCCTGCTACTGAGAAGTTGCCTCCGGTTGGCGCCGGGGGCTCTTCTGTTTTTCAGGTCATGTTTGGCTGGTAGTAGTTCCTTGTCGCTCCCGTCTTGTGACAGGAATCGCGCGATCTTCGCGCGTGTAACCATGCCCGCGCGCGGATGCTCTGAGTAGATCGCTTCGCACCGGTCGTCCCGCCGGCGGTGTGGGCGCGAACATCGGTACGTGGGAGAGCATGCACCCTCCCGGCGCCTGATCCCTGCCGATGAGCTGGTCAGTACCTATGAACTCGCGGAGCGGTTCGGGGTCACCCAGCAGCAGGTAATGAACTGGTACCGGCGACGCCATTATCACCGAACACCTGAACCGGTGGCCCGTGTCGGCCGCAACGGCGTCTACCGCTTGTGGCTGTGGCCTGAGTGGGAGCGTTGGGGCTGGGAACACGATCTGTTACAACATGGACACGTGGAAAGCCCGACCCGTGCCGAACACGACGACCTGCTCACTGGCCAGCAGATCGCGACGATGTTGGGATGGAGCAATAGCGGCGCCGCGTGGCAGATGAGCCAGCGCGGCAGCTTCCCGGCACCCGCGGAACAGTTCGGTCGTACCCGCCTGTGGCTGCGAACCGATGTCGAGGCGTGGGCCGCTACAGCGAAACGCCGGCCCGGTCGCCGCTCGGCACCCGGAGCGCTCTGAGCACTCTCTCAAACACCCGTTGCGCATAGCTATGTGACATAGCTAAGGTTGTTGTCACTTCCCCTCCAAGAAAGTTTCCTGTCACGACTTTGACGTGGCTGGACCTACTAGGAGTAGTGATGGCGGCCTCCACCCCCACCCCAACAAACGACCTGAACACCGGTGCCAGCTGCGTGCACCAGTGCGTGGGCCTACCGTCACGGTCTGACACATTCCCGGTCTCTTACCTTGTGGGAATGAACAAAACGTCAGGTCATGTAGGAATCGGGGCGCGTCGCGTTCCGGTTGCGTTGGTGCTGCTGTCGCTGATCCTCTCCACGGTGGCTGTTGCCACCGGTGGGGTAGGGGTGGCGGTTGCGGCGGTGCCAGCGGCAACGTCGTCGTATGCGCCGGTCACGCCGTATCGGCTGGCGGACACCCGCGAGACGCCGTGCACATGTACGACGGTCGCTCCGCGCACGATCGAGGTTCAAGTCACGGGCCGGGGCAACGTTCCGGCCGGGGCCACCGCGGCGGTGTTGACGGTGACGATGGATCGCACGGCGGCTCCGTCGTTCGTGACGGTGTGGCCAGCTGATGAGCCGATGCCGACCGCGTCGGCTGGGAACGCGTCGACGGCTGGCGCGATTGTCGGCACTACCTCGATCGTCCGTTTATCGGCGTCGGGGGCTGTCCGGGTGTACACCCACAGCACAGCCATCGGGGTGATTGTCGATGTGGCCGGTTACTGGTCACCGGCCACGGGCGCGACGGCGGCGGGCCGGTATGTGCCGATCACGCCGAAGCGGATCGTGGACACACGGCTCGCTGTGGGGCCGTTCACGGCGGGGGAGACCCGTACCTATAACCCGGCGACGATGGTCCCAATGCCGACGACGTATGCGGCGGTCGTGGTCAACGTGACGATCACGCGGACGGCATCGCCCGGCTTCGTCACTGTTTGGCCTGCGAGCGTGCCGGTCCGGCCGAACACCTCGAATCTGAACTCGGACCGGGCCGGGGTGACACGGGCAGCGTTCACGATCGTTCCCACCAGCGGTGCCCTCAAGGTCTACATGTCGATGTCGGCCGATGTGGTGATTGACGTTCTCGGCTACATGACCGACTCGTCAGCCGCGGTGAGCGAAGCGGGGTTGTTCGTTCCGATCTCGCCGCAGCGTTGGGTTGACACCCGTCTCTCGGGTGGCCGGTACGTCGCGGGTGAGGCCCGCTACTACACCCCTCCAGCGGTGGTGCCTGCTGACGCGATGGCTGTCGCGGTGGTGGCAACGATGACGCAGGCCGAGCCGGGTTGGATTCGTGCGTTCACCCCCGGCCAGGAATCGCTGTTCTCGACCACGAATGTTGCCGGGCTGGACACCACGATGGCCAACAGTGTGCTGACGGCACTGTCTGGCCATCAGATCGGGATTCGCACCGCACAGCCCACCCATCTCGTGCTCGATGTCGCTGGCTACTTCCTCCCGGAACCGCCACCACCGCCGATCGTCCCGACCTGCACCGTGATGGAACTCTCGTACCCGTCGGCGCCGACGTTGGCGACGCAGGGTTTCAACGCGTGGCGCACAGCCCTCGGCCGTACACCGCTGATCCAGGACGCAACGCTCGCAGAGTCCTCTTGCGCCTGGGCGATGCTGCTCTACGAAACCCTCGGTGACGCACTCGGCAATGGCGGTACCGCTGCCGACCACTCCACAAGCGCATGGCGCTGTGAACAGTGGGGCTACACCGGCGGTCCGATCTTCTACGTGGGCTGCCCCAGCAGCAGCGAGGTCTTGGCGATGTATACGCCGGACACGGTGCCGACTGTGCCGGACTGGGCGCTGCAGGCGTGGTTCCTGTCGACAGGCCACTACGGCACGGCGACAAGCGCGTTGTGGACCCATGCGGCACTGGTGCAGGTCTGCGGGCCACACGAGTCGATCAACCCGACCCCGCTTGTCGCTTGTTGGTACATCGGCCAGTTCGCGGACAACGCGCCATAACCCCTTCTAACCCCGAATACCCCCTGAAAGGACCCCTAATGAATTTGTTGCGGCGGTTGGCTGTCGGGAGCGCTACGGCGCTCCTTGCAGCCACGACGGTGGTGGGCACGGCATCGACGCCGGCTTCTGCCGAAACCATCATCGGTTTGGTGGCAGGAAGCACCAACCCTGTGCAGATCAACGACTATCTGGTTCCTCGGATGGGGATATTCGGGCTCTCGACCCCGAGCGGGACGGTCCGGGCGCTGTGCATCCAGTCAGACGTCGCTCACACGGAGCTCGCGGAGGCGTACGCCCCGGCCGTGCCGGGGGGCAACGTCTGGCTGGACACCTTGCTGTGGCTCCCGGAAATGAACACCAACGACATGCAGCAAGCAATCGCGATCCAGGGTCTCGCCTGGTACTACGTCGACGGCCAACGTAGTGGTGGGGGCGGCGGTCCGGTGTGGGCCAACACGACGACCTGGGACCCGATCACGCCCACCTCCCCCGAGTCGTGGGCCGGATTGCCCGCCTACTCGGGCACACACCCTGTAGGTATTCGATTCCCCAACGGTGGCGGACAGCTCGACGCTGCCGAAGTCTTCCTTCACGCCACGCACTTGAAGGTCGGCCGACTTCTCGGGCCGTGGACCCTCTCGTCCGCGACAGCGGACGATGTCGCCCGCACCGTGTCAGTGACGGTCACCGGCGCGAACGGACCAATCGGTGACAACATTCCGGTCACCTTCCACTTCGGCGGCACCGACGTCGTGGTGAACCTGGCACCTGGTGGCAACGGTGTCGCCACAGCCCCTATCCCGGCCGGATGGTCCGGTACGGGCTCGGTGACCGTGAACGCCCCCGGTGGCCACCGCGAGTACACCGCCCCCGGCGCGCAGACCGTCGCCACAATCGGCACCCCAGCAACCCTGGTCCGGGACTTCCAGGTTCAGGATCTTGCTGAGGTTTCGTCGGTGGCGGTCGATGCGGTTGACGGCGATCACCGTCTGCCGTATCGAGGTGGACCAGTGACGGTGCGGCTCAACCACCTGTATCTGACGCCTGGCGTTCAGTACACCGGAATTGTTGAAGGCCATGCTGTTGTCGGTGGCGCCCCGACGGGCATCGATGGCTCCGTGACGTTCACCCCAGCGACGGCGGACGGCTTCGTTGACGTCCCGGTAACAGTTCCTGCCGGATGGGCGGGACAGGACCTCGTCTGGTTTGACGCCATCTTGGATGGCGCTGGCGCACCCGTTGCAACCCACCAGGACTTGAACGACCCGGACCAACGGATCACTGTGAACGCCACGCCCACGGCTGATGTTCACCTGCGAAAGACGATTTCGTGGGACGGCGGGGCTGAGGTGAACGCGCAGGCGGGTACGACTCCGGCGTATGCGCCGGGTGCTGCTCCGGCTGACCCGCGTGCGGGGTCGCATGATGACGGCAGCCCGGATGCGGGCGACGCGGTCCCGGCGATCCCTGCCGGGTCGGTTGTCAGCTTCAAGTATGCGGTGTGGCTGGATGCGGCCTCGACGGGGTATGCGACGTGGGATGGTGCACCGGCTGGTGTGGTCACCGATGACGCTGGCACGCCGAGCGTTGCTGGTGACGATCATGTGCCGACGTACAGCTCCGGTGATGACGGCGATGGCCTGTTGGAGCCGGGGGAGACGTGGTGGTATCAGTGGTCCGCTGCTCGTACCGCGGTCGCTGGTGAGTCGTATCTGAACTACAGCGAGATTCCGCCTGGTGAGGTGGTCGATCCGGAGCAGCCGACAGTGCCGACCGACATTCCGACCACCCCGCGCGAGGACCCTGCCGGGTATGTGGTGCCTTCGTGCGGGACGACGGCCATCAACCCGGCCGACGAGACCAAGTTCATTGGTGTCGCTGGTGGCACCGTGTCGGACACGGTTACCTGCACCAATTTGGTGGTGGGTGCTCCGGTGACGGTGTCGGGTGAGTTGCAGGCCCGTCAGCTCGATGGGTCGGTGATCGCTACAGGGATCACCGGTACGACGACGTTCACGCCGTCGACGCCGGCCACGTCAACGACGGTCACCTTCACTGTTCCCGCGAGCGCGACGCCGGGCACCTATGTGGTGTTCGAGACCGTCTATGTCGGGCCGGATACGACGGGCGAGCTGATCGTTACCCACGAAAACCCGAACGACGCCGACCAGACGGTCCTGAAGCGTTCACCGTTGACGGTAACGACCACGGCCTGCTCCAAGGAGGTGACGTTGCCAAAGAAGGTCACGGTTACCTCGCTCTGCGATGTGTTGGTGGTTGGTGGCGATCCGGGTGATGTGGTGTCGGGAAGCCTGTATGCCGTCCGGTGGGTGAAAGGCGTCCGCGAGTGCCCGGCGGTGCCGACGTTGGTGGCGTGGTCTGCCACGGTCGATGGTGACGGTTCAGTGCCGGTCACGGTGACGGTTCCGGGGTTGGGTGTGGGCGATTGGGAGTTCCTGCATTCTGCGACCACGAGCGACGGCCGTACGAACGTCACCCCGTGTGATCAGGTGTCGCCGCGCAACGTTGCCGAGTCGTTCAAGGTGACAGCTGGTGGTGGCGGCGGCGGCGACCTGCCGGCGTCGGGTTCAAACTCGTCGACGATGATGTTGGTGGCCGCTGCGATGGTGGCCGCTGGTTCGTTGGTTTCGTTGCTGGCTCGTCGGCGTCGGGTGCAGGCACCCGTGACCGCGTAGGGCTCGGGGCAGCCGAACAGTGATGCATGCACCATCACTCGCAACGGACAACAAGAACGCGCGCTGCTGCGGCCTGGTCGTTCCCGCCGACCGGAAAACGTGGTGTGAGCGCGCGATGGGTGGTGTGGTTGTGCTCGAGTGCATGTCGGGCACAACCACACTCCCGCGGCTCGGGGTGATTGGCTGATGGCGCGGTGTAACGGGTCTCGGCGGTTTGCGGGTGGCCAGGGGTGCCATCGGCGGGTGTCGTTGCGGGGACGATGGGATGAGAAGCTGGGCCGTCTTGTTGGCCCGCTCTGTAGCCGCTGTTGGCGTGAGGCGTTGGCGTCGCCGGAGCAGGCGCCTGAGTTGTTGGCCGCTGATCCGCACGCCCCGCGCTGGCTGCTGGAAGTCATCGTGCGCGGTGATGACGAGCTGGCCGCACGGTTGGCTCGCCGTCGCCTGGAGTCGAACCGTCGACTCCCTGACGATCTGCAGAAAGAGCTCGTGCCCGCCTGGGGTTTGTACCGGCCGAAGCGGCCTGTACGGCGTGGCCGGATGGTCGCTGCTGTTGCGGCGGTCGGTCTTGTTCCGGCGGGTGCCGCGGTGTGGCTGGAGGTCGTTCGCCCGTTGATAGAGAATTCCGCCACGCCAGCGCAGGCAGCGGCGACGCCGTCGACTGTGCCGCTGGTTGTCCCGGTGTCGTCGACGTCGGTTGTCGCTTCGACATCGACCTCGACGTCATCGACAACGACGGTTCCGGCGTCGTCTACATCAACGCTTCCGGCAACGACGGTGGCAGCGTCGGCAGCTCCAGTGCCCGCGACGACAGTGAAGGCGGCGCCGGCGAACACGACGGCCACCACGCGGGCGCCGATCACGACGTCGGCGCCGGTGACGGCCGCACCCGTGACGACGTCGGCGCCGGTGACGGCCGCACCGACGACAGCGAGGCCGTCGACGTCGACTTCGACAGTGTCGTTCAACGTTGGCGAATCGAACTGCATCGAGCCGTGCTCGATTTCGGTGTCGGCGCCGGCGGCGTCGTCGGTGGTGCTGTATGCGCCCGGCGGCGACCGGGTTGGGAGCGGGTCGACATCGGCTACCGGTTCGGGCGGGTACGGCACGTGGCAGGCCGAGATAACCGCTGTGCCGGGGAGCGGGTCGTGGTCGTGGTGGCCGAATTGATGCAAGAGCGAGTTTCGGAATGGAGAACAGGTATGAGTGTGCAGCACAGGGACAAGCCGCTGATCGTCACTGTGACGGCGCCGAAGGGCGGGCCGGGCAAGACGATGGTGTCGATGCTGCTCGGCTACTGCACGGCCCGGTTCGGGCTGCGGGTGTTGGTCGTTGGTGGTGGCATCGCGAACGATGAGCAGGCCGATCGTGTTCGGCTGATGTTGACCCAATCCCCGGCACGGGTGCCGACGTTGCGTGAGCGGCCGTATCCGCAGCAGTGGTGGCGTGACCCGTTGACCGGCTATCAGGTGGTCCCTGGTGCACGCTCCCGCGAGGACCGCTCGCGCGAGGTTGTGCTGTCCGACGTGCGCTGGCTGTTGGGCGTGGCGTCGGGTGCCGTCGATGTGATCTTCCTCGACGCCCCGCCCCCGGAACCGGACCCGTTGAGCGCTGAGCTGCTTGGTGTGGCCGACGTTCTGTTGATGGTGTTGTCGCACGACGCGGCGATGCAGCGCCGCGCGCTGGAGGACATTCGCGCCCTGACCAACGCGTCGGCTGGTCGCCCGATCCTTGACCCGGCCCAAGTGCGGTGCGTGTTCTCGTGCCTGAACCCTGATGTCGATAGCGACGACATCGGCCGGACGAGGGAACGATTTGACGACTTCGTCTGGCTGGGACACGTGCCGTACCACCAGGCCATCTGGCGCGGCGGTAACGCCGGTGACCTGTTCGGTTCCGCACCCGCAAAGGTGATGGCCGCCGCGGACGAGATCGCCCGCCAGTTACTCGGCGTGCTCGCTCCCGCCGCGCCCCCGAAGCGAGGCGGGCTGTTGCGACGCCGCAGCGCACCCTCGTTCACGCCACTGCCCGGCCTGGTCAAAGACAAGACCAAGGCGCGCCGGAAGGCCCCCGAGTCCACCGCCGATGACTTCGCGGTCGACGTGAACGGTGCGACCTCGTCGCCGTTGCTCGCTCCGCCCGATGCCGCGATGGCATTTCCACCGCCTGTCGTGGCGGCAGCGACGCCGACGATGTCCCCAACCCCAGAGGCCGGGTGGCCACCGGCGTGGCCGGCCGCCGACTTGGCGGCGAGCGACCTGGCAACGTCACCGGCACCGTTCGAGCCGGTACCTGTCGTGCCAGGCTCGGTGACGCGCCCGCGGGTGCTCCTGGAGGTCTTCGCAGCTCCACTGCCCAAGGTGACGGTGCGATCAGGGGCCGCCGTACCCGAGGGTGTGGCGACGGTGACACCGTTCCTTCTCGCATCGAAAGGTCGACCGCAAGACATCGACATGTTGGCGCGTTCAGGAGCATGTGGGCGCACGGGCGCGAAGTGGGCGAGCAAGTCGTTCGACAACGTCTACAAAACCCCGGACAAGTCGCCAGCGGACGCGATCGCGGTCAAGTTGGCGCGCATGGTCACGTTGGAACCCGGCGTGGCCGCCGACTATCAGTGGATCGCTGACATGGTCGCTGCGGCACACGACAACCGGCGCCCGGTCGAGGAACGCGTCGATCTGGTGAACGCGTCAGTGCATGCCCTGTCCACACTCAAAGGCGAGGCGTACGGCGGCGCTGACGGCGCGAGAAGCCGCGAATGGGCATGGGCACATGACCATGACTGGCTCGACGGCCGCAACACTCCGGTGCTGGTGGCCCAATCGACCGTGCTGAACGCGGCGATCGACACGGCCAAAGTGTGGGAATCACTGAGCACCGAATCAGGCATCACCCCCGCACGCGCGGTGATCGCGATGCTGCTGCACCTCGACCGAACCGTGCTCCCCGGTCATGCACCGTGGGTGCTGATGCGCTGGGCCGCACCACTCGCTGTCGGGACCGCCGGCAGCCCGGCTGATCGTGCGCTGGTACTACGACGCGTGCAAGACCTTGTCGCCGGCGGCGACCAACCAGACGAGCACGTCGTCGAGCTCCTGGGCCTGTGAGTTGGCCGCCGCAGAGCACCACGCGACGACTTTCGGCAGGTGAGTTGCCCATCTCTTTCGCCCGTCTACGACCAACGACCCATGTATGGTCCGTGATACTCGCGGCAGAGAAGCATCGGATAAGGCTTCGCTCCGCTCCCGGAATCCAGGGTTTGCCATGAGCTGTGCCCAGCGACACTTGATCGTGGCGGCCAGACCACTCGCAACGGGCGCCCTGCTCTGCACCCTGGCGTTAACCTTCGCGCGGGGTTGCTTCGAATAATCGAACTAATTGTCAACCGTAGCGGCCCCGAAATCGTGTTAGGTGTGCATGGATCGTCCTGCTTGCGCTGCTCCCCCCGGCTACGAGACTTTCTTCCGCGCCGAGTTTCACCGGCTCGCGGCCCTGGGCACGGCGCTCACCGGGAACGTCGACACCGGCGCAGACCTCGCTCAGGAGGCGCTGGTCCGTGTGCTGCAGCGGTGGGCGTATGTATCAGCGCTGGACAACCCAGGGGGGTGGGCACGCCACGTGCTCACCAACCTTGCTGTCGATCATTGGCGCCGCCATAACCGAGTTACGGCCACGACGCTTGCAACCGCAGGAGATTTCGCTGGCGAGCCGCCGGCCGACCACGATCGAGCTGAGCTGAGCGCATTACAGAGTCTGCCGGGTCGGCAGCGATCCGTGGTTGCGCTGCGCTACGTCGATGATCAATCCTTGGCCCAGATTGCCGATGTCCTCGGCATCACCGTCGGATCGGTCAAGCGACACCTGCATCGAGCACACCGCACACTCGCCGCTGCACTCGCCGCTATCGAGCCGATGGAGTACAAAAATGAACACTGAGTCTCAGCTACGCCGACTAGCGCATGAGATCCACGTCGATGTCGCAAGCATTGACAGTGACGACAGGCTCCGATCGGTGCTGGGTGGGCGAGCTGACCGCGTAATCGACTACGCAGGAGTGCATTCGCCGACCCGTCGCAATCTTGCCCTGGTGCTCATTGCGAGCTGTGCCGCAGTAGTGCCGGTGTTCATCACCATAGGAATCATGAACCAGCGAAGAGACGCTCCTTCCGAGCTCCTCGTCGCCAACTCCAGCGCGACGGGGCAGGAACCCGCCACGTCCCCGCGTGCGAGTACACAGGCGGTAGCCACGACCAACGCCACCCCGACCACCACTGACTCACCGGTGCCGACCACCACTCAGCTGGCACCTCCGTGCCCGAGCGACTCGACCACCTTCATCGCTGACCTCGTGGGGATGCGCATCGTGGGCAGTGGCATTCCGGCCTGCGTCCAGGTCCCGACACTGGCGGCTTCCGGGGAAGCCCCCTGCTGGTCAGTTTGCCCAGATGGAGCCACCGTCGCAGAGAGTGAGATTGGACCGAGTACACAAACAGTTCCCGACGGCGACACGACGACACTTCTCCGCGTTAAGTACATCGGTATTGATAGCACCGTGATCTGGACGATCGAATCCGTCACTTATGGCAACGTGTCAGGCGCACCCGGCGGACTAACTGTTAAGGACTGGAGCCGTATCGATTCGAAGTCGATGACTAGCGATGCCGTTGCGATAGTGCATTCGTACCTCGATGCCCTCGCAGTTGGAGACTTCGGTCATGCCGCGCAGCTTCTGCAGGGCGACGGCGGCACTGACGCGGCGGAACGAGAGGACCTACGCTCTCTCGGCCTATACACCGACCTTGCGGATGCCCTCGCTCGGCGGTGTGCGACTGTCGACTGCAAAACCTTCACCGTCGTCTCGGTACGGCCAACGTTCGGAAACGGGGCCGAAGTGACGGTCAGGTTTGGTGCCTCAGGCGACAACGTGGCCATCTTTGGCTTCCTTTACGAAGGCACTGCGGCCGTGTCGGGCGTTCCAGAATGAACTCAACCGGCAGTGTCTGACGGCCCACGGGAGCGCGAGAGCACTCGATTAGCGTACGAAACACCGAACGTCTCCCACATCTCTCGAGTAACGGTCATGATGTACTTGTCCCAATATCGACCCCCGGCGAACAGGTGTCCCTTGAGGACGCCCTCGACTTCAAAGAGACGGCCAAGGGCAGAGCGGAAGCTCTCCACGACGAAGGCCGGCGATTCGAAGTACACCTTCCGCAAGGGGAAGTTGGCAAAGGCGTAGTCAAGGAGCAAGCAGGTCGCAGCGACGCCCACTCCCCGGTGCAGCGGTGGCGGAACCATTACCGATGCGCTGCAGTAGCCGCTATGCAGATCCGGCGACATAAGACTCACCCACGCTCTAGGACGCTCATCCGCTCGAAGGACAAGGAGATTGCACAGCGCGTCCTCCCACAAGCGCTGTACAAACGATTCGTACGGAACGATGGCACCACGGGTGGTCCAACGGACGTTGACCGCCGGATCCATCGTCCAGGTGTAAAGCATCGGCTGATCGGAGAGCTGCGCGCTGCGAAGACGCCATTCGCCCGGATCGACAACCCTGGGCACGGTCACCTCAACGTCCGATTGAGGTCATAGCGAGCATCTCCGCTACCTCACCGGCGTCGTCAACAATTGCCTGGGCAACGATTCTCCAAGAGCGATCGACGACCACAACCAGAGAGGATGGCAATTGATCCGCGAAGGTGGTTGGTAGGCCGATCGCTGGCTCTCTCAGCAGGCCTCGCGCCGCTATCGAAGACCGTCGCGTCTCGTCGACCACGAGCACAAGTTCACTCAACGACGGGTCGGCCTGCAGCTGCTTCCATAGCCGCACGCAACTCATACAGGTCGGGTGTAACACGAACCCAGCAAAGGGTGGCGCAGGCAGAAGATCGCGTAGATCGACGGGCACGAATTCGAGGTCCGCCTCCAACACCGCCTGATCCAGCAATGGACCATCGTCCGGCTCAGATTCGAAGAGTTTCGAGAGGCCTACCACGAATTGATAGCGGCAGCGCTCGAGCCAGCGATTCGTCTGCAGAGAGACGACCGCACCGAGGAGCACGATCGAGGCGATAACTACGTTGCTCACCGGGCGAGTCCTCGCCGCGCAATCACGCATCGAGCCGCCGCCGCACATGCGACAGCAGCTGGCAGGAGCGCGCCAGCCGCCAAGCCGGTTGCGCCTGGGCGGTGGCCACCGGAAAGCAGCGCGGCGGAACCAACTGCCGCCAAAAACGCGCCGTTCGTAAGCATCAGATGACGCACACTTGTAGATCTCAAGACGCCGCGGCACGCGCACGAACCGGTGCGGGCGACCATGGGGGAACCAATCACCGTGACCACGACGAACAAAAAGGCAAGGGGCAGAAATGGCAGCACGGTCGCTGCCGTGATTGAAAGCAAGGCCTCCACGACGCCGATCAACCTGCCGACCGCTGGCGTTGACCACCGCATGCCCGTGTTGCCTAGCCAAGCCGCGAACTCCCGCGGGTGGAACACCTTGGCCATTCCGTGGGCGGTGACAGACTCCGCAACAGCGCCCAGGACCACGCCAGCAAGGAAATCCCGGGTCATCGGCGCACCAGGGCGGAGGAGATCGAGGAGACGATGCCTACTACGCCCGTACTCGTGCGAACGGTCACGTCCGTACCGGACCAGGTGCAAAAGCGACGCGAGTACCGGCCCGTGTTTTCGTCGGCAACATGCAACATCGCAAGCCGCGCGAACGGGAGACGGACAAGTGCAACCCAACCACGGCCCGGCTCGTACCACGCGTCGGTGACGCGCAGCGGCCTGCTCATAGGACGATACAGCCGTTTTGTGCCATCGAGAGGATCTCATTGCGAAGCGCAAGCCCGCTGGAGTTCCAGTACTCATTCGCTGAATTCGACTGTGTGTACCGGGTACCACAGCATTCCGTGTCCTGCTTCCCTTCCGCGTTGTTACAAGGGTTCGTGTTCTTGCACCAACGGTGAGGTTTGAGCTTGGAAGCGTCACGGGTGATGCCTGTGTGCTGCCACACATACGCGATCCCGCACTTCTGCGCCGCCGACGCAACGTCGCCGGGAGATGCGCAGCCCGTGCCCCCGAAGCAGCCGAGCATAACGATGCCCGTCGACTCGCAATTGCACTGGAGCGCATGGCAGCCGTTCGGGTTCGTGTAGCGACCCCCCACCGCTATGGTGCCGGCGCCATTGACTGCGAAGTCATAGCGACCGGTGTTCGGTGGATCGCAGATATAGGGGGCGACATATGACGCCGGTGATTGGTACTGGGTGTTCGGGCTCCCAACGTGATGCAGCACGATGTAGCTCTTTCGAGCAGCATTTGACCAGTGACTCATACCTTCTCCTTCGGGGCTACATCCAGCGTGTAAGGCGGCAGAACCTCTTCGAACGTTGCATCGACCCTTGCATCAAGCTCATCCGGGCTCAAGAAGAACGAGTTCGATGAATCACAACTCGGAAAGAACAGTTCCCCCCTCGCCGCTGCTGGCTCTGTTTCTCTATCAGAGTCATCTGAGCTCTCAGCGACATCAGATTGCTGATCGGTATTGTCTGCCCAGACGGCGTTAACTGGAAGCAGGACATCTCGTCCGATTACCGTGAGAGTCGTGAACGCCGCGAAGCCAAGAAACCGGCGCCTTGGAAATGCCGCGAGCTCGTGAACTGAAGGTTGATTCCGATGCGTTCCCATGGGGTATGTTCCCTCACTAGCGACTGAATGTCAACCCCCTTCCCTGGCATGAGTTCGCACCGCTGACGGCCTTGTGTCGGTTGCCATTTCCTCACAAAGTTGCTGGGCGCCGCTGGTGAAATCGCCTATTGGGTGCCGTTGCGCCACCGAAACGTTGCGGACTGTGGCAGGTCGACCGCGCCGTGCTGCCAGTTCACGCCCCGTGGGTGCGCTGTCAGGCCTGCCAGCAGCCCCGCCGCTGGTGCCACGCCGGGCGCAGGACCTTGTCGCCCTGCGGAGCCTCCACGACATTCTCATCGAGTTGTCGCCTTGGGCTATGACGGCTCTTCTACCTTGAGCTCGTGAATTGTCATTCTTGGTCTGGTGAGGGATTTCAGTGCCGTGGTAGCGGAGCCGGGATCGTTGCCTGCTTTTGGCGGCACCCCTCGTGCGCTTCGGGCGCCAGCGAGTCGGCCAAGCATGTCGAACCAGAACGGGGCTCCAAGCATCACTGCGGCGCCGGTGATCAGGAAGCCAATCCAGGTAAACCAGCTGCCTCCGCCAGACGCTCGAAAGCCTGCTCCCCAACCGACCGGCAGGCCCTCCATCTTGTTGAGTTGGGATAGCGCCAGGTCGATCTTCTCCTCCGGTTGGCACGTATCACGAGGTTTGCCAGCTGAGTCCGGAGGGCACGGTCGTTCATCGAGTTTCACGGCGGCATCTGCGACCACGCTTCGCAGGGTGGCGTTCGTCCACAGGGAGTCGACGATGCGGATTGCGGACACGTTCAGGACGCCAGCCAACACGATGCCGACACCCAGCAATATCCACTGTGACCAGCGCTTGTAAGCGCCCTCCAGTCGGTCCATGCTGTCGTCGTACCAGCTTTCCAGCCCGGCCTTGATCGACGTCAGATCGCCATCGAACTCCACTTGGAGAGCCTGCAGTCGCGTCTTCAGCGGCCCTTCCTGCATCTTGCCTATTGCGTCTTTGACGGACTTCTCCACCTTGCCGACGGTGACGATGCGCTCGATAACGCCATTGGCGAACCCGCTGGCCGACATGTATGACGGTTTGCGCTTGCTTGCTGCCGCGATGGCCTTGTAGATGGAAGTGGCTTCGAACTCTTTGAGTGCTGCGCGTCTTGCCTTGTCGCCTGACTTGTCGGCAGGCGCCTCGACCCACATTGCACCGACGGCGTCCCAGAGATCGTCAGATCGTTTCTTTACGGCGGTGCTGAACACTTCAACGATGGCCGAGGCGATCAGCGATACAACAAAGAACGCCGCTACGAGCCCGATCGCTACCTCAATGACTTGCATCTGCATCGCCGATCTCCCGTTCGGTTAGAGCTGTCGGGATGCTACTTCGCTGGGAATTGGTGCTGAACCGACCGATGTCCTCCAGAGGTCTTCGACGAGGTTCAGTGGGTGCAGCCGCTGGAGGGTAGGTCGTTGAGTGCGGGTGGTTGGTTGCCGGCGTGGAGCGCGGCGAGGAATTGCTGGGGGCATACGGACGTGCCGTCGGGTGTGCGGATGCCGTAGTGGAGGTGTGGCCCGGAGCTGTGGCCGGTGTTGCCGGTTTGGCCGATTGGTTCGCCGGCGGTGAGGTGTTGGCCGAGGGTGGTGGTGTTGATGGACATGTGGCAGATCGACCATTGCCAGCCGTTGTCGGTTTCGATGCGGATGCCGATGCCGCATTTGGAGCATTGGCCTCCTGGGCATCGTTCGCCGCGTGGTTCGTACCAGGTGACGGTGGTGTTGGTGACGGAGACGACGGTGCCGGTGACGGGTGCGTAGAGCGGTGTTCCTTCGGGCACGCCGATGTCGATGGCGGGGTAGTCGTGGTGGCTAGCGAGGAGTTTGGCGTCGGGTACGGCGTCGAGCGGAAGGGGGAAGGCGTAGATGCCGTCTGGGCTTGTGGTGGCGTTGCTGCATGGGTTGATGGTTTCGCCGGCGGTGCTGGTTTCGATGCGGTAGCGGTCGAGCCAGGCGGCTTGGTATTGGCGTGGGGTGAGCGTGTTGCCGGCGGGCGCTGCGTCCATGAGTTCGTCGTTGTTGTAGGCGGCGGGTAGGTACCAGATGACGGGGATGGTGGAGACGTTGGTGTCGTAGGTGGCGATGATGTCTTGGACGTGTTCGCGGGCTTTGGCGTCTTGGACGTCTGGTGGTGCGTCTTTAGCGTGGGTGTAGCCGCCGTAGTTGTTCCATGTGCCGTCGACGAATTGGTAGGCGCCGGATGCGGTGGCGTTGGCTGCTTGGGCTTGGTAGTCGCCGCGCGATTCCATGTGGCGGATGGTGGCGAGGACGGCGTCGAGTTGTTCGGGGTTGATGCAGCTTTGGTAGAGCCGGCCTTCGCTAGCGCAGTCTTGGGCACCGGCGGCTTCGGCGGCGGCGAGCACGGTGGGGTCGACGGCGTACAGGTTGAGCCAGTTGGCGATGTAGGCGGCGGGTGTCGCTCCGCTGGCGGTGGGGGTATCCCACTCGGGTGCGTCGTCGGCGGGGACTGCCCCGAGTATCCATTCGGTGGGTACGGCGATGAGGAGCTGGTTGTTGCGTTGGAGAATGTCGTTGACGGCGTAGAGGAGAACTTGGTCGATCTGGTCGCCGGTGGCGGTGTCGATCGTGGTGTTGTTGTCGATGCCGGCGGGCTCGGCCCACTGTTCCCACTGTTGCGTGGTCAGTGGTTGGTCGGGTTGTGCGGCGTGGATGGTGGCCACGGCTCGTTCTGGTGAGGCCCAGCCGTAGACGCAGGCGGTAGCTGCGACGAGTTGAACGTTGGTGTCGCTGGTCGATGGGGTGAGCATCATCGGGAGCGTCGCGGTGGCGAGCAGGGCCAGGCTGCTCGCGGCGACGAGTTTGGAGAGTCCCATGTTCTCCAGGTAGCGCGAGGAACGCAGCGGATCGTGACGCGGAAACTTTGCTGTCACGTTTTGGTGCGGGGTGGACCTACTCGCTGGGTGTGGCGGCCGTGGTGGTTGCCCGTCGAGAGGAGTTCGTGATGATCGATCAGCTCAAGAGCAGCCTGTTCCGTGCGGCCCGGGTGATGATCCCGGTGGATCCGACTCCGGATGCGCCAGCGGCGGTGAAGGAGAAGGTGAACATCGTGCTCGGGTTCATCAAGTGGGGGTCGTTGGTTGCCGTTGTCGGCGGCCTGCTGGCGTTCGGAATGATGACCGCGGCGGCGGAGCGCGGCGGCTACGGGTCGGGTGCTGCGGAGATGAAGGAGCGCTTCGGGAAGTTGCTCGTTGGTGGGATCGTGACCGTCTCGGCGGTGTCGATCGCCACGTTCGTGTTCGGCTGAGGCCCCGCGATGTTCGGGTTCAGCCTGAATCCAATCGACTGGGTGACGGACGCTGCCGGCGACGTCATTGGTGGTGCTGCGGATTCGGTGTTCAACTTCTTTGTCGACAAGGTGATGGAGGCGTTGGATTGGCTGGCCCGCCAGATCGCTGAGGTGTTCATTGATGCTGGACACCCGACGTTCGGGGCCGCTTCGAACGCGACGTCGTCGTTGATGCTGTATGTCGCATTGGCGGTCGTGATCGGCTCGGCAATGATGCAGGCCGGAATGTCCGCGGTGCGGCCGTCGGCGTCGTCGACGTCGACGCTGGTGGATCTTCCGGTGACGGTGATCGCATTGAGTTCGGTGTACGCGATCGCGGCGGTGTGGCTGGGAGCTACAGATCAGATCGCTGAGGCCGTTCTGTCCGACACGGTGCGTCAGTCGTTCTCGGCCGGCATGCAGCTCGACACGGCGATCGTGCCCTTCATGCGGTTGTTGATGGCGTTGCTGATGGTGTTCTTCATGCTGTTGTTGTTCATCGAGCAGCTGATCCGGGCGCACATGCTCGAAGTGGTGATCGTGATGTTGCCGATCGGTGTCGCCGCTCGGGTGTGGGAACCGGCCCGGTATCTGGCGACGGCGATGGTCAAGATCTTCTTGGCGTTGTCGATCACCCCCGTGTTGACGGGTGTCTCGATGTCGTTGGCGTTAGCGAACTTCACTGCGGCCGGGCCGCTCGACTTCGTGCGGATGCTCGGCGCGATTGCCGGAATGGCGGTGACGACGTTGATGCCGTTCATGGTGTTCAAGCTGTTCCCCGTCGGTGCCGATGGTGGCGGCGGGCTCGGGCTTGCGGCCGTCGGTGGTGGCGTGGCGGGCGCGAAGGTCGCCAAGGGCGCGCTGAGCAAGTTCGGGTCGGCCTCCGGCGACGCTGTCGGCCCCTCGTCGTCCGGGTCGGGCGCCGGTGGCGGTTCATCGAACGGACCGTCCGCGGGCGCCGGGGGCGGGCAGGTCTCTGGTGGTGCGGGTGTCGGTGAGGCGGTCGGCGGCGGGTCGGCCGGACCCGGCGCTACGGCTGCATCTACAGGTGCGGGTGCCGCTGGTGCTGGTGCTGGTGCTGCGGCGGCTGGTCCTGCGGCTCCGCTGGTGATGGCGGCACAGGCCGCGGTGGGTGCGGCCAAGGCGGCGGCTGGTGCCGTTGGCGACTCTGCCGGCGGGTCGAGCCTGCCTGGTTCCTCACAGATCGATGACGTGACGAAAGAAGGAGAATCCCAGTGAGCAGCTATGTGTTTCCCCCTGCTGAGCGGACGAAGTTTCTGCTTGGCCTGACTCGGTCACAGACGATCGCCGTGGGGTTGGTGATCATGGTCGTGGCGTTGGCTGCTGCGCTCGGGTCGCTGTGGATCGGCGCGCTGGTTGCGGTGCCGGTGTCGATCGTGGGCACGTTCGCGGTTCTCTACGCGTTCGGGTTCTCGATCAACACGCTCACCCTGTTCGGCATGGTGCTGGCGATCGGCATCGTGGTGGACGACGCGATCGTGGTGGTGGAGAACGTCGAGCGCTGGATGGCCCAGGGCCTACCGCCGCGCGAGGCCACGATCAAGGCGCTCGACGAGAACTTCACCAAGTACACTCCGGTCGACGGCATCCCCGACATCAAGAAGGCGATCTGCGAACGCCACACCACCGATTTCGGCACGGCCTACGCGCCCAACGAGTGCGTCACGACGGTCGGCGGCAACAGCCCGCAGCTGCTCTGCAACGAGCTGGGCGCGCGCATCCAGCGGGGCGAGCTCGACATCGCCATCCTCACAGGGGGTGAGTCGTTCCGCACTCGCATGCGCGCCCGCAAGGCCGGCGTCGAACTCGCCTGGCAGCACGTGCCCGACGATCTGGTACCTGACCGGATTCTCGGCGAGGACCTCGTGATGAACCATCCCGGCGAAACGGCGCTCGGGCTCTACATGCCGGTGCAGATCTACCCGATGTTCGAGACCGCCATCCGCGCCGCCGCCGGCCGTTCGGTGGCCGATCACCAGGTCCGCATCAGCGAGTTGTGGAGCCGTTTCAGCGCAGTCGCCGCGTCGAATCCGTACGCCTGGATTCAGGAGGCGAAGACGGCCGAGGAGATCCGCACCGTCGGCCCGCAGAACCGGATGATCGGATATCCGTATCCGAAGTACATGAACTCGAACAACGACGTCGATCAGGCTGCCGCGCTGATCATGTGCTCGGCGGAGAAGGCCGCTGCCATGGGGATCGCCCGCGACCGTTGGATCTTTGTCCACGCCGGCAGCGACTGCCACGAGCACGCATTCGTCTCCAACCGGTGGACGTTCGCCGACACTCCGGCCATTGCGCTCGGCGGGCGCACCGCACTCGAGCTAAATGTCGATCCATGTACATAATTCGAATACGAAAAAATTTCCGTTTAAAAAAAACGAAGAATCGTCTCAATGCTTT
>JAOXNN020087693.1:0-32201 GCA_028571205.2 Hydropsyche betteni | reverse complement strand
ATAAAGAGTCACAATATGACTCAAATACTAAATTTACAATATTAGACTTTATAAATTTATTTTCAAACAGAATCACAACCTCCTTGCATAGATAGGAGCATCATAAACTTTATTGACTCCACAACAAGGTTTCAACTAGCTGTTGACATACCTGTGAAAGAAATCGGCAGAATCTTTGCTTTAAGCATCATCAGTTCCTTGAGTCCACATGCTCGTCCCTAAGTGAAAACTCATCGGATTATCTAGATGTGGTCTCATCTCGGGAAACCAGATCCTGGTACCTCTATTCCAACCATCTACCCGAATTCTCTCTACTGTGTACAAAGTGTGATAGTGACTACTTCCGAGTTCGTAGTGAGTTGATGGGTAAGCCTTCTGAATGTCTTTGATAATTTTCATGGTCCCTACTTTCACCCATTCCTTCCCACAGCAATGAGTCAGCTCGACCTTCAACCCTCCAACGAGTTAGATATGAAGATCAGTTGCAGTATGTTTGATGACTTTGAATTGCTTGTCCTCCAAGCACTTTTTAATGGTATCGATGTTTCGATCTGTCTGAGCAAGAATTTTTCCTCTGTAAAAGTTAATACATATGATCTCAACATCTAGGTGAGTCTCTCTTTTGATGACATTGACGCTAGATACCATTTGGGAGGTTTAGTCCTTAGTTTTCTCCATTTAACCTTTTGATTAGTATTAGTAATTAATAAAATTGAAATGAGTTAATTAAAAGCTAAGACAAATCAAACTTAGTGGTGGCGAATAAATGTAAATTTCTAAAAAGATTGTAGGCTAAAAAGTTGATAATAATTGTTTGTGAGCTATTTAAAGAATATTATGTTCTCGTTGATTTGATAAATCTAGAGTTGATATTTGAAGTAAGGATTATGTAAAACTAGACGATAAGAAGGATCAGCAACACCCCATAAATCTAGGTTTGGATTCTATCTAAACTTTAAGGGGCGTCTTTTTATACTCAGCTGTGGGTGGTCGTTTAACGACGGGAGTACCGATTCCGTAGGTTACAATCTACGGATTGTCTTTCTTCGCAAGAAGCTTTTCCAGTTCTTACTTGTTGATGGGTTTCCCCTCTGTGACTGACTCCTCAACTACTATGAACCTTCTGTTGAGGACACCTTCTTTCGGATGTTAGAAGTCGATGGGTTTCATGCGGCTTTTGTCGATTTGGTACTTTTAGAACTAAATGAGAGATTAGGTACAGGATGGTTCTCAAAGAACTCGGTGGCCTTCTGAGGGAGACTCTTTCTTTCAGAGTTGAGATAGTAGCTGTTCCTAGAGAACATGTGGGAGTCTCTGGAGTGGCTGAGGATACTCTCTGGTTGCATTGGGGAGTTAATAATTTTATTGTAATATTAAATACATAGATGACATAAAATAATAGTGATTCACAAGGTGGGGAGGATAAGTTGGTTAGTTAGTGAGAGTGGCAGGTAGATTATAATGGATGCAAATTTAAAATTTTGACGGAGTATAAAACCCAGTGGCGGGTCTCTCTAAGAAGATTAAGAACTTCATATTCAACCAGAAGGATCAGATTGGCAAAGGCTTCTCTTCTAATGTATACAGGGGAGTCGACTAAATTACGAAAAAGGATATAGCAGTTAAGGTGGTAGAACTGAGTAAGATTCAAAACTAAGTACAGAGGTACCTACTTAACAACGAAATGAGAGCCTTGAGGAAGCTCGATAATCCCCACATCCTTCACTGCTATGACATTTTGATGACCAAAAACAACATCTACATAGTAACTGAATATTGCAAGTAAGGGGATCTGGTAGCCTTCATCAAGCACTCTGGCAGGTTGAGTGAGATGCAGGCCCTCACATTCCTAAGGGAAATGACAGAGGGGTACATATACATAGAAGAGAACGGTATTCTACATAGGGATCTCAAAACAGCAAATATCTTCCTTAGTAATGGAACCACTAGAATAGCTGATTTTGGCTTCTGCTAATTTCAGGGAGAACCACGTCCTTCTATTGCTTATAACGTGGGTTCTCCAGCCTACATGAGTCCGGAGTCCTACAGGGATAGCAACTATTCAAGTAAGAGTGATGTGTGGTCACTGGGAGTAATATTCTATGAAATGCTGGTTGGTTAGACTCCTTACAAGAAAATTGAATATATTTAGCTGGCTAGAAATCTAACATCAGGAAATCTGGGTATCCCTCCAAATATTAGCCTGTCTGAGGGGTCTAGAGCGATTATGGTGAATAGTTTCAAAGAATCTCTACAGGAGAGGTTGAACCCAAGACAGCTTCTAGAGTTGATAAATGCCGAGCTTAGAAGAAAGCAGACCCAGAAAATACAACTAATCCCTACTTCGGTGCTGAGATCGAGCTTCTAACTACCGCATAATTAAATTAAAACATCAGGACTATTTAAATCACCACCTCCTCCTCCTCAATCTTTTCCTACTATTTCGAATATTCCTAATCTTCCATCTGTAATAATCAACCCACCAAGAATGAGTGGTTCTCCCCCCAGAAGTCTAGACTTTTCGGAAGCAAAAACCTAAACATAAGGGAAGATATAGAACGAAAATGCTAGGAATTGCATAGAGTATCTAATGTTTTTGCTGAGATTGATCAAGGCACTGTTGGAGGGCAGATCGATTATCCAGGGTCCCCAGCTCAACCACATTCTGCTTATCATCCTATACAACCGAAATTTCACCTATGCAGATATCGACTCAATCATAAATATGTGCTAACACTAGACTATTTCGGAGTATCGATTACTTCGTTCCAGATTCGGCTAGACTGGAGTCAGTATTTAGACTCTTGAAATAGCTGATCCTCAACTAAAAGGTATTCTATCATCTGGACAGTTTAGATCGGAAAGCTGCCTCAAAATATCGCTTAGCCACATCAGAGCACTGCTTGCTGATTTAGAGCGTGGATTAGATCACCATCCTCAGGTAGCTGGGGTCCTTATTGATTATTTGATGCTTTACCATGAATATCTGGGAGTTCAACTTTCAGGAACAAGCATACCTGAAGTGGCGAGAATAGCTAAGCTTCATGATGTACTCCGTGAGAAACCAAGAAGCCTGACAGAAACTCACATTCGTCTATTGCGGCTGAAGAAGTCATTATTAGGAATATGATAATTGCAAATTTATAATGTAATGAACCTTGACAATTATTGGATATTTGCACCCGAGCAGCTCAACCAAATCAATGCTATGAGGAACAAGGCATACTCCTAAATTCATTTTCTACGCGATAAAATTCCTGAGTTTGACGATAGAGTACTGTAGAACTACTATCTAAAAAACCTCATCAAGGTTAATAGCAAATACAGGAGCTCCAACGCTCCCTTCCTGCGCTAAAAAGTTATTGAAACAGCAGTTAACCTTTACAAGCGGTATTATTTGGTTAGGGATTTTGTTAACTCAAACCCATAGCAAATCACCATGTGCGCTACCTATCTGGCAGTTAAGTTAGAAGAGATCGATGGACAGGGCATACATCAACATGCTGATCGCTTGAAGACTAAATCTTCGAGCCCATAGGCAATAATTCATTTCGGGAAGCCACAGTACTCAGAATGTGAAATGAGTTTCCTCTCGACTATCAACTTTGAAATAACAACCCTGTCAGCTATCCGTCCTTTTGAGAATCTGTTGAGCAGGATAAAAGAGTTGACTAACAGCCAAGATTTTATGAAGGCTCTGGAGATCCAGAAGTAGTTTTATAAGATTCTGCAAAACACATATTATGATGAGATATTCTTTTTGGTGCATCCCGCTAAAATTGCGCTATGTATAGTGCTCATATTACTGTAACGCAACAAAATGCATGTAGAGTGTATTGATCGGAATGGGGATTTGGTGCAGTTGATTCACAATAATGCAGACTAAATTACTAAAATTAAAAGGAAGCTAGAATAGTTGAAGGAGTACAACCAGAAAGACCCAGCTATCGGGAATATACTCAGTAAATGGAAGGAACTGAATACACAACCTGGGTAATTCAAGAAACCCACCCTCAAACGCCACTCTATTTCTAACATTCCTTTATGATTACACTTAAATAAAATCTCACAATATTGATTGACATCATTGTCTTTTGGGCTTCTCAGTTGGTACTGTGGGGTTTGTTGGTTTGGTTGAGTTGTCCTTCTTATTCCCTCCCATCGACAACAAAATGATTGTTTCCAAAAGTGATACTCCTAGACAGATCGCAGCCATTTGTTATTGGTGGACCATCAGCCAGCCGAATACAGCGATAAATCTAAGCATAGTGGACAGGAACATCCCGAATTTTTTGTGGGTTGTTCCGTTCTTGCCTAAATTCAGAACTGTAGCTCCACCAATATGTTGGACGATCACGAAAAGTGAAAAGACAACACCTGCGGATATGTGAGCTTGTTTTATGATTGACCATTCGCTGAATTTACTAAGATTTGGGTAGATGCGATAGAAAGCACCCCCAGCCAAGAAGAGTGTAGAACCATCACAGACGAAGAATAAGAGTGCATGGATGTATGCTCCAATTTTACCGGGAATGACTTTTTTGAGGAAGATAGAGACGAAGGAGAGTCCCAACCAAGCGATTGTGAGTCCCCATCCATGATAGAACCAGAAGTCCTTTCCAGTTATGAAGTCTGTAGCTTGTGATACGAACTCCATTTAGTGATTATTTAATTTAAATATTAAATAGCTTGCTAAAATTGTAAGTATATAGAATAAGCTTAAGGGAGTCGACATTCACAGAAAAGATATCATAAGCTGTACGGTTGAATTACCCTTATTGCTAATAGTTGGATAGAGAGGTCCTTATGGTAAATTTTGGTAGACCTACTCCTGCTGCTTCTAGTTGGTTATCACCATTTTGTTCTACTCGTAGTCGACAGCCACCTTTATTTTGAAGTTCTATCTCTGGTACCCATAGTTGACAGTTGTACCCAAGAACAGAGCCTTCTTAGACTATCTGCTTGCTATTCCAACTGATATGCACGCAGTCTACGATTAAGCATGGGAGTTCTTATCTACTACTATCTTTATTTCCCAGATGTGGACTCCAAACTACATGGGGTTATTGGCATAAAGAGTACCACTTTTGAGGAACATAATGGTTCCTTTGTTGTCTCCTTTAGCAAATGAACAGTTTTGTGTGTGGAAAGCTTGTGGAGGAAGAGTAGCGATTTAGGATATAGCACCCCAAATACCATTTATTACTCTCATTCTGACTCGATAGGTAGTTTGAGGGTTAAGTCCTTTAATTGTACCCTTCCCGTTGGCGCTGGCACGAATGCGCTTAAATACTTCCTGGCCTTTGGTTTTTATTCCAACCCCGAACTAAATTTCGTATTATTAGCTTTGGTAAGGAAGATGGATAAACTGATAGTAGAGTTCGCTAGAGGATGCAAGTAGCTTGAGAGGTCGGGCAGTTAAAGGGTCTTCATGGATCTGAGTGAGAATTTGAGGGATGTGATTTTACAGCACTGATGATGATTTTCTCACTCTGATTCCTCCGAACTAAATATTATGGATTGGAGGCTACCAGCTTTTAATGTGGGTACCAAGACTGAGGATCTATCGTGAAATAGCCTCGATATTGTTGAGTTTGAAAGTAAAAGGCTCCATCTAGATGTTTCTCCTGACGATATGGCGGTCTAAATAGTCAAGACCAATAGTTTTTTATGACATTTTCTCAATTAGTTTTGCATAGTCATCGTACTGTCTATTGTACATATCGATATTATTGAGCGTTTTGTTATAAATAGCCAAACAGTCATTCCAATATTTCTACAAGTTGTGCAAGGTTTACCCCTTCTTCATTTCAACCAATTTTTCCAAGTGACTAAACGACTATCTTATTGATTATTCGCAGCTTTTGTACGCTTCTTGCTGTTTAGAGAAATGTTGCTTGTAGGCTGTAGCGCATTTCGATAAGTATTATTTGTGCTAAGTTATTACCTAGAGTTTGGATAGCATTTGAGTGTAGTACTCGTTTCGAAACTACTACAGTAATCTGTATTTCTTTCCGCAAGCCTATCGGTGGGATCGGAGGCATATGGAACACATTGGGTTACCGGAGCATTCGCAAATATACTACTTTCTCATTCTATGTTCTGGGCAAATATCCTCCCTATTTGGTACGTTCCTTCTTTATTACAATACCTTCCGCAGACAATGCTTATCTATGGCTAGATGGTCCTTATAGGCTCCCACCGAATGCAATTATTGGAAACACCCTGAACAGAAACTCACCTAGCACTAATGGCAATAGGTGAGTTTGCCACTATTATCGCAGCGGCTACACTCAGAAGGTCGATTTGCATAGTAATCGCTAAGTGTCTGGAAGAGACGCGGATCAGGCTAGCACCATCTTTTAGAGATGGATTTGGAGCAGCCGCAAGTACCACTTTTTTAGAACTTATCTCTACAATCGAAACAGATGAACAGTTGGCAGCAGCGCGCCAGCAGGTTAGTGCGATCGTTGACTTGACACGCTTAACAAAGTTCCATTTCAAATTATAACTCAACGGTTTAAAACGACTTCCCTCCAATATAATTGCAATTGATCTGCTGCGGTTGTTTCTGGATGGATTGTAATATATAGAATAGAGATATTATGGAGTACCAGACGTATATGTACAAATTCGAAGTGGTCTTCGAGAAGGTGGAGATCACCCTCAAGAAGGCCAAGATGCTGTCGATAGGGTGGCGGAAGGGTAAGAGGAGGGTTAGTTAGGGAAGAAGAGTGTATAGACTGAAAAGTTTTCAGGGAGGGGGAGTATCGTATTTCAAGAATCCCTAAACCAAACCTTCAAACTTTACAAACATCCGAAGTCGGGAGAGTTCTTGCCAAAGTTCGTAATAACCCAGATTAATTTAGAGTACCTTCTCCATCAACGAGTTTGAGGGCGACCGAAAACGCACCCTTACATAAGCGAAATTCAATTTACTGGAGATGCTCGTTGCCAAACACAAATAGTTTAGTGTCAGCTTTCCTTTCAGCGAATACAATGCGAAGATAATATTCAAAGGCAAACACCAGCAACTTATGGAACTCAACCAGTTTAGATTCAGTACCCAGTAGATCGAGGAGTCGGAAGACTAATCTCGGTCCTTAAAGGGAGATCGTGATCTGGGTGATGAATAGCCGATCCAGACGTTTAATATCCAGGATGACCACTTTGCTTTGAAAAAATAGATCTAGGATTTATCATATCTCAATGGAAAGCTGAGGAACGATAGGTAGAAGTTAACCCTGAGAGTAAGGGAAGTTGAGTTTGAGTTTAAGGAGAAGGAGAAATTAGTGCTGAGATAGATTAGGCATGCAAAGAACTACTTTGAAAAGAAGTTAACTATTCGATAAAACATATACGAGGAGGAAATTGAGAAGTTAGTGGCAGAGGCCAATGAGCAGCAGGGGCTGTTCACACAAATACAGGACCAGTTGAGGGAAGAGATAAGGGAGTTACGCACCAAAGGCAACAAATCCCAATAAGATATTTTGCAATTGAGGGAAGACAATGCGCAATTAAGACACCACCTGTAGGAGCGTGAGTAGGAGTTACAGAATGCGATGATGGAGAAGATGAATGAATAGAAACGAATGCAGTAAGTGATTAGTAGGTTGTAGAACTAAATGCTTAAATGCCAGGGGCAACTAGCCAGCATGGTAACCACCCTAACTCAGTAGCAATAATAGAAAGAAATAAAGGATGCAGCGGTAAACCAGTTGGGCAAAAAACTACAGAATTTAAGCACTAACCTAACATCGTAGATAGATAAAAAGTTGAAATAACTGGCAGCAAAGTAGTTTAGAATGAGTGAGCTATAGTTTAACTTGAAGGAAAGAGACAGTGAGATTGTGAAGCTGAAGGAAATGATAGGGAGTATTGATCATTTACTGGGGACGCAGAAGATGCAGTTGGAGCATAGTTTTAAGAATGACAATAGTGTCAAGAATAAGTTAGAGTAGGTGCTCTTTGAGAAGGGCAATTTATAGCATAAGTTTAAGTAGGTAAGTGATAGTCTGGAGAACTACAAACAAATGTATGAGGATGCCCGTTTGAAGATAAGCCAGTTGTAAATAGAAATAAAGTATAAGTCTGACAACCTACTTAGGAGTGAGGAATATTCGAAGGGAGTGCAGGAGAACTTGAGGGCTGAGATCGACCAACTCAACAAGCAGTTAGTCTCTGCAGAGAATATGATAAGGATAAAGAGCGAGGAGGTAGAAATACAAGCCAGCAAAATCGATGAGTTGGACACCGAAGTGAGGAATTTGCAGTTAGTTAATTAATCTCAAAATTCTTTACTGCAGGATCAGAAGCAAGATACTGATGCAGCACAGAGGAAACTGTAGCAGATGCAGGAGAACAACAGCCAGAAGCACCAGTAGTTAATAGAGAAGTAGCTGAAGATAGTGGAGCTACAGAGGAAGAACATGGAGCTGGAGAGTAATATTACCGATCTGAACAGTCTGGTAGGGTCACTAAACAACAAGATACAGCTGGATGAGGAGTACAATAGCAAGAGAGTAAGTGACTTCCAGGCAGAGATTGTGAGATTCGAAAACGCATTGAAGAATGATCCAAGGGAGTAGACACTTCAAGCTCTTTCTGATTAGATACAGAAGAGGGAGGCTTAGATTCTGTTGGTGCACAAGTAGAATAGAGATCTGAGGGATAAATTGAAGAGGCTGTCTTACCATCAGAATCAAAATTAAAAAGACAAGGAATTGCTTAATTAGATTATTAACACTTTCCATGATAAATCTCAGTCTGAAGAGATTTCGATGGAGTTTGCTGAGACACTAAAAGCGTAACTGGGGGAGACTAGGAAAGAAGTACTTAGACTACAGAGATAACTTCTGGAAAAGAACCAACTTTTGATGGAGTACTAAAGCCAAAATTTCAAGGTTTCGGATGCAATAGCCAGATAGACCAATATTGAGAAACTTAAGAGTATCATAGGGGAGAAGTAGAAGATACTGCAGAGAGCCAACAGCCAGAGATAGAAGCAGTAACTCAGGATCGCATAACTAGAGGAGATGGTATAGAGGCAGGAGAGACAGATGATTAGAAACAAATCGAGCAAATAAAAAATAGGTAAATCCCAACTGTAGCCAATTAATGAGGCGGAAGCTGTCAAAAACCTGAAGCAGATACTACAGGAGCAGAATAACGACCATGAAACAGAGCGAACATAGTTGTTAGCTAGGATAAATGAGAAAGAAGAGAGGATCGAGTAGTTGTAAAGATAGATTAATGCTTTGGAGACTAAGCTAAAGAGTCAGGATAAGGATATGAAAGGTTCTAGCCACTCATTCAAGAAATAATCAAAGACTAATAGTATGGTTTCGCCAAAAGACCAGTCCAATAGGATACGAGAGTTAGAGAAGAAGTTGATGGAAAAGGAAGCTGAGAATAATAAATTGGTAAGTATGATTGAATAGTTTAAGGGGGAGGCATATGGCTAGAGCGAGCACTAAGCGAGATAATTCGAGGAGGAGAAAGGAATCAACGATAGTAAATCATACAAGAGAAAACCATCAATTGTCCAGTTCAACTCTGAAACGATGGAATTGTAAAAGCAGCTTAAACTAAAGGATTCGGCGTACACAGAGTCCCAGAATAATGTTATGAAACTAACTGCAGAACTGTCGTCGACAAAGCTGAAAGCAGAAGAACTGGCTCGGAAAGTGGAGAGGCTTACCATTTAGAAGTAGCAGCAAGTGCAGGATATCACAAGACAACTTAGTTAACTGAGAGAAAAACAGGTGGAGGTTAAGTTTGCAGAGAAAGAGGCAAAGTTGAGAGAATAGACATTAACATCAGAAGTATCTAAACTTAAGGAAAGGGAAATGAGGGCGAATGAATAGCTGCTGACGAAATCAACTAGATTAGATAGAATAGAGGAGCAGTTGAAAATTGCTAATAACTAGTTAGCTGCGTACGTAAGGGACATCTAAAAGTATAGAACTGCACTAGACACTAAAGATAGGTAAACAGCAGACTCTAAGAGAGCGAGGGAGGACGAAATAAGATAACTTAAAGATCTGAGGGATAGAGTAGAGAGATAAACTAAAAGACAGCTGGAAGACCCTCTCGAACTACGTGCCCGTTAACTTAATAAGTAAGTTAATAAACTGAGGGAATCTGATGTGGAGCTTCGATCTCAGCTGCAGCGCCTGACTTAATAAAGGAAAGACAAGTACATAAGACTTTCGTAGCATAAAGAAGTTAAGGCTGATCTGTAGAGGGTAGTTAAGGAACGGTCAGTCTAAATTTAATCTCTACAAAAGCAGGTAAACTAGCTGACCCAATGCAAGCTGAAGTTTGAATATGCTTCTAAAAGCTTTGAGACATAAATATAAGATATGAGGAAGAGGGTCGTCAGAGCCAATGATTAGAATAAAGCTGCTATTTAAGAAAAGGACTCTTAGGTAAGAGCTTTGAAGAAGAAAATAGTTGCATGGGAGAGGCAATTCGAATAATCAGAGGCAAAGGTTAGCCAGCTTCAGGATAGAATGAAAATGGCTTCTCAATAACACTAGAAAGTGGTTGAAGAGCTCAACAAGAGAGTAATGCAACAACTTAGGGAAGGTCTAGTCCATAAATAGCAGGGATAGATTATTGGAGACTAGCTGAGATCATTAAAGAAAAGGTATGGTGAGGTATGCAAGCAAGTGTCTGATATTGAGGACAAACTAAGCATACAGACACGTGCCAGCGAATAGCTAAAAAGAGCTAATGAGAAACTAAGCAAAGAAATCGATGAAAAGCAGTAGCAGATTTCACGTGTGCAGAATGATCTTAAAAGGCAAAGCGACTAGTCCAGAAGACAATCTCATGCAAAGTAGTAGATGGAAAGAGAGAGGAAATAGCTACAGCAGCAATTATAGAAACTGGATAAATTAGTAACGACCCAGTAGCAGGAGAACAAGAAGCTAATGCGCTAGATGGATCGGTTCAGGAATAAAGCAAATGAGCATGAAGAGGATCAAGCATCTAATAGCAAAGTATTGAAGATACACTTAGAGAAAAGCTAAGAGGCTAAGAGGAGGCTGGAGAAGGCTATTGAGGATAGGGACCTAGTTATTAAGGGTATAGAAAATAGGCTGGTGAGATCAGAAGAGTAGAAGCGGGACACTATCAATCAGCTGGGGGAGGAGTACAGTTAGAAATTGAGTGTGTATGTATCACAGATTGAGTCAATCAAGAAGACAGTCAAGGATTATTAGTAGGAGATAACCATGCTGAAGGTTAATTCGAGAGAGATGGCGGATGAATTGGATAGGGCAAGGTACAAGATAGGAGGCCTTGAGTCAGATCTAAGGTCAACCTCTGAGACGCTAGATATAAAGATGGCGGAGCTACACCAACGAAGGGAGGATGGATAGAAGCTGAAGCATCATCTATATGAGTTAGAGATGACCATAAACAAATTCTCCATTAGCAATAGTATGGCACTGTAGGATTCGAAGAGGTCAGCATAGACCATAGCCAAACTGAATGAACAGAACAAGGGGTTGGTTGATTAGGTACAGAAGCAGGAGATGGAGGTAAGAGTGCTTAAGGGAAATATTTCTAAACTTGAGTATGATAATGTCAGTTTGAAGGGGTCATTTGAAAGATGCAGATAGTTGTAGATTATGGTGAAAAAGTACGAAGCTGAGAAGGACTAGCTGCTGGAAGATGTAAAACACAAGACCGAGCTGGTGTATACGAAGGAAGATGTTGAGAGAATACACGAGGAGCTTCAGGAGAGCTTCAACAAGCAGAAGGATTAGCTATTGGAGGAGGCTATGACACATGAGAGGGAGGTTGGAGAGCAGAAGTGCAAAAGACTGTAGCTAGAGATCGTGGATCTAATGAATGAATCTAGTCGTCTTAGATCCGATGTGGACAGAGTGAAGGAGGCCAATGCCTCCCTGTTGGCTTAGAATGTAAGAATGATAGAATTTGAGAGGCATGCCATATAATCTAACAGAAGGATAGTCGATATGGAGGAGAAGATTAGGTAAAGGGAAAGATTGATGGGGGAGGCAAAGTCAATATACGATAAGAGTGTGAAGGAAACAGAGGGGAAGATGGGTGGCTTGTAGAGAGAGCTAGCTCAGATGAAACAGGACAGAGCATAACTGTAGAAGTAGTTACTGAGAGGAAAGAAAGCCTTCGAGTAGCAGACTTCTAACTTGAAGAAAGTTTAGGAGAAGGGAATGGAGGCGTTGTAGAAAGCAAATGAATAGCTTAGGAACAAGTACCTGCAGTTGGAGTTTGAGAACAAAAGGCTAAAATAGAACTAAATGTAGCTAAATAACTCATATGAGAAGCATTTGTCAGAGATACAGAGAAGTGAAATAAGTAAGGTGAAGCACTTAGAGGCTGACTATGTGTAGCGGATAAAGCGTTACTAGATAGAGACTGAGAGGTTGGGGGAGTCCCTATAAAAGCTAAAATACTTGAATGAAGACAGAGACCAGGAGATAGCATTCAAAAAGGCATAGAATTAGTATTTGTAGGGGGAGATAACCAAACTCACAGAATAAATCCAAGGGATTAGGATATCCTTCAACTAAGAGAAGGAAATGTCCTCACTGCAACTGTTCAGGCTGAGTAGCAAATTGAAGGAGAATGACTAGCAGTGGGGACTTAAAGTTAAGAGGCTATAGGACTAGCTTCATAGATTAAATAGCCATCTAGTGCAGACATCCTCCAGAGTTGAGAGATAAATGAGTTACAGCAAGCTAAAACTAAATGATACAGAGTCCAACAGGAGGTATGAATAGAAGCTCAAACAAAAAGAGTAACTTATCCAAGATCTTAAAGAACAGCTTATTGGACTGTAAGAGCGACTGATACGAGCAGAGCATGAGGAAATTCATAAGGCACCCAATATGTAATCTCTGCGATTAGATAACTCTCGACTGAAGGAATAGATAAAGTCTCTACAGGCATCCCTCGTGTAGACCCAATCTGTAATGAAGATTGAGCACTAACTGAATTCTTTGCAGGATGTTGTTAGCAGCTATAAGAAGGAAATTAACCGATGTAAAAAGGCTGAACACCAACTACAGGAGAAGTATGATTAACTTTCGCTACAGCTATCAGCAGCACAATCTGAGCTTACCTTTCTTAGAGGGTATTAGAACTCATATAAATAACTCAAGGTTCAGTTTGAGAAAGTTCACCAATAATTAAGAGCAGCCAAGGCATAGGACCATACGGAGTGCGAAGCTCATCGAGATATTTTGACAAGGGAAAAGCAATAACTGGAAGAGAACGTTAGAGAACTACAGATAAAAATTAGTCAAATGTCAACTGAGAAACTGATAGTGAAGGATCATCAACCTTCGAAACGATAGCGCGATGTTGATGTGGAAGCGGCTGCCAAAATACGATAATCACTAAACCACTACAGAGAATAGCTTAATAAGAGGGAGTTAATACTGTCGCAAGAGATAGAGAGTTTGAAGATACAGAACACTACCCTCATATAAAAGAGTAGGTTATTGGAGATGGAGAAGGACTAGTTGAGCAGAAAGAATATCATTCTCTCCAGTAAAATAGCCGAAGTGAACGAAGAGAACCTCAAAATAAGCGAAGAGATGTTCAGACTCAACTCTAATATTATGAAGGAGCAGTTTACCATGCAAGAGAAACAAGAGGGGTTACAGTAGAAGTGGCAAAGAATAGAAGTGATTGTAGAGACTGCGACTGGACTCAGGCTGGAGGATGGAGTTACCTCCCTCATAGATAGCATTAAAGAGAGGAAACTTTTATTGGATGAGATAAAAAATCAGAGGAATGAGTACGAATAGAGGCTAGACTCCATCAACAAGTAGGCAGCCGACCTTCTCTAAAGAGCTCACATTCGCTAAGAATAGTTTAAGTTTTAGAGAGAAAGGGATGCTCTCGATATAGAGTAGTTGACTCGATAGGTGGAGAAGCTCCAATCGAAGACAACTTAGTTGTAGGGGGAGATGCAAGTAAAGTAGAATTTAGAGGTGGAGTTTTAGAGAATAGAGTATGACTACAACAACTGCAAGATATTATTGCAGAACTGTCGGAATAGCGTACAGGATTTACACACAAACTTGAAGATAGACCCTGACGAGTACGTGTTGAGAGACCAGATAATTACTGAACTGGAGGAGATCATGAGTAAAATCTATTGACTCTTTATGCTCTATAATAATATCATGTTTAGGTACGGACTTGTCGGCAATACCATTATCTATGGAGGAGGACTAGCAGCTATGAGTTACGTTGTTTACGAAATTATTCAAATAGGTTAAAGCGCCAACAAAGTGCCCGAAGAACTAGCCAGGAAGGTATTCGAATAGCAGTATATTGCTAACCCTTACCAGCCTAAATAATAATCTAACACAAGAATGAAGGCAGGGGGTTCGAAAGCTGGTGGTAGGACAGTTGGGAGAAAAGATGAGTACATGTGATTGTGTAGAGAATAGATAAAGTATGTATACGTTGCGATTAATTTAATATTATGCAGGAGCTTAATGACTAGTCTTATTCCACTGAGGATGTGCGGGTGAACCCCTTCAACCTGGATAAACCATCGTCACCCAGGAGGTTGTCTCGGCGTCCCTCTGAAAGATAGCCTAGAAAAGTAAGTAGTTCCCGTAAAAAACAACGCTTCTGTAGTGAAGACTTTGCAGGGTTCTATTCTCCCAGTAACCACCAATAGCTACAGCTAGGCAAAATAGATTTGAATAAGGTGCTGGCGTACACCCCCAAAAAATAGGAGAAATCGCATATGAAAGAGAATGAGATGGGAGTTGTACAGGTGGACTCACCACCCAATAAATCACAACCGAGAGTACGTTTGAAATTGAACGAGATAAGCAATGGCCTACATCAGTTGAAGTGTCCCAGGTTCAGTGTGTTGGACAATATAAAAACTACTCACAAAGAGTAATCTTCCCTTAGTAAGAATCTGTCGGTGATGGAGGGACAGATGGCAGCTTTAACGGAATAAAACTGTAAGTTACAGAATGAGAATCTACGACTGATAGGAAGTAATATCAGTTTGGAGGAGAGATGTAGTGAGCTGAGTGGTAGAGTAAGCAAATTAGAGGAGTTGCACAAAATTAATGAGGGGTAGGTTATTAAAGTACACCAAGACAATTTGGAGTTGCATGCGAGCAACAAAATTATTCTATAGGCATCAGCAGCCAAGCATAAAGAGAATGAATAGCTGAGAATGGCTCTCATCCACCAGAGGCATAAGACAGAATAGCAACAGAAGTATAAGCAGGAATTCCAACAGAAACTGTTACAGTCAGAACAAAAAGCAAGCTATTTGGACCACCTAAGGAACGTGAGTTTGTCGGAATTGGAGAAGTAGCGACAGATGGTGAAATACCTGGAGATTGAGGCTCATACTCTAAGACAGAGAAACCAGTAGCTGGTTAACTCTAGGGAGCAATACTAGGAGAGGGATAAGCTTCTGGAGGAGAATAGGAAGCTAAAGAGGGAGGTGCGCAAGCTAAGGATGAAGATGGATAAGGAGGAGCTGTTTGAATTATCGGATTTTAGCTTCTGAGAGTGGCAGCATTAGTTCATACTTTATGATGATTAATTGAATTTGGTATTGTAACCATACTGGAGGTGACCATAAAATTTAATTCTGTTGACATTATAGCCAATAAAGTCTGGGTGAAGGGGTGAGTGAGAATAATTATGTGGGGGGATGGAGTGCACCCGAATATAATTATATATTATTGAGCAGATGATGGGGTTTTCCCCTGTACCGTAGATGGTAAACCAGCGATCACGAGGGTTTTACAGCCGAACAGCATGCGTCCCCAACAGTAGCAGCAGGTAGACTGTATCAGAGGCTAATATGAACAAACAATTGAACAATCTCTTCTCTATCAATCTCGCCAAATATGGAAAGTAACTCCGATGTGTTATGGATGATATTGAAGTGACACCTCTCAACCGAATGCAAGGATAAACTGTCTAATCAGTGGTGGATAACAAGCGACTGTTGTGGAAAGTGTGCTCTAATAAGCTAGTAAGGAGTTCTTTGGTCAGGAATGGGTAGGTACAGAGGAGTATAGACAGCTATGCAGTTGAACACAGAAACAAATATCATCCAGAGCAAGCACCAACAATATCAGTGGAGAGGTAATCACCATCAATAATAATTCTACCCTTAAACGATAATAGTTTTAGGTAAGAAGAGTATTGCAGATATTCGAGTACACAGGGTAACTTCAGACCTAAAACTACTCCCTTCCAAAAGTTTGCAAGGTCTTTAATGATAGAGAATAGAACTAGACTGCAGATATTAGGCGCTGGCTCTCAGAAGCCCACCAAAGATATATTTAATGTTAGAACTGGGTTTACTCCCGTCTCTCAGCCAAGACACAAATCGCAAGCTAATGGCTTTGCGAAATAGCTGCAGAGGGTAGAATAGCCTCTGATCAGTGCTCAAAACTAATAAGAGCAAGAGCCAGCTAAGCCTGATCTTAATTACTTCAGTATCGATTAAGACGCTCCTAAAATAAGCTTTATCGATGAGAATAGAAGGCACTTTGCTCCAGCCTTCGGACAGAAGAGAAGAAGCTCAGGCAATAATAGTTCAGCAGCATATACAAAAGTCAACGACATGTAGATTCTGAAAGATAAGATCAGATTGTTGAACTGTGAGTTTGCGATAAAATTGACAAGACAGCAGGGCTACAAGAGGAAGAATCGGAATCCTCGAAACTTATCGAGTATATTTGTCTGATAATATTACTATTTCTTCGATTTCTAATACTTTAGACTGTATATGTTCTCTAACATCCCAAGACTGGAACTACAAATTGACGCTCTCAAAGATGAACTTGCCGATAACTTTACGGCTGCCTCTCTAAATATCCAAGCTTTAGCCGTAGCTGCCCCCTAGTTATCCTCTCTCTTGGGAGAATTCGACATCATTAAGAAACTCTATGAAAAATGCGACGATTTGTATTTGGTTTACTTAATCACTCGAAAATTGCATCGAGAGGAGAAGGATATGCGAGTGGAGAGACTGTGCTAGTACTAATAGAAAATCATCTATCAGCGAAGACTCATCAGTGATAAAGAATTTGATTGTTAGCATATGACTAACACCGACGATAGGAAGAATAAGCTGTTGGGAGGGGCTATTCAAAAAGACAAATAGAAGCAAGAAAGACAGGCAGCTAGCGTAGAGAATATGCGCTAGTTTCACCGAAGAAAGGAAGAGTTGGAGACTATGGTGGAACTACTGCAGTCTGAGAACGATCGATTGAAGAGCCACTACTAAAAGCAAGTCAAATACAAGGCTTATTGTCAGGAGTATTACAATAGATCCAAAATGCTACTGGAAGACTGTGAAAACTATAGAAAGTTTCTGGATAACCACAACGACTGGGAAGATGGGGATATGAAGGATAGGGCTGTTTACTGTAGAGGCCTTACCTATCTAGAAGTACATAACTAAAGTAGCGCAGTTAAGCTGGAGTAGATAACCAGTATCAAGGCTTTTAATACATAGTTAATTGCAAATGTGAAGTAGGAAATGGCGATGACTCGGTACTTGGAACGGGAAAGTAAGCTATTGATAGCTCGCCACTAGAAAATCGAGGGTCCCCACTAAAATAAGCATGTATGGTTTGTTGAGACGGAAAGCACATAAATGAATGGCACTGGATGACAAACGGTTGATGATAAATTATTTACTCGAAGCTTACTTTTAGTCTGTTTAGAAGTTCAATTAAAAGAGTGAGTTCTTCTAATTAAATAAACCCATACTTTTTGTATCAACAAGTCAGGTGGGGGCTATTTGCCATTAACACTTTTGGTTGATTTGAAGTGGTTCGAATTTTATTAATACTGATATTTCTCACAACCGCTTAACTTAAATGCTTGGCTAGATTTTGCATCGCAATCTATAATGAGCAGTAAGTTTAGATCGAAATAATTACCAGGTTGAAAGCCAAACATAATTTTCTTCAAATTTTACTTACGACCTATTTTGATTGGGGAACTCGTGTTAATAATCACATTCTTAAATATCTAACTTTTTTGTAAGATCACGTTTTATACCTGTTAAAAGGAACCATCTATTAGTCTCTTCAGAAATTCGCTTCTTCTGCCTTATTCTTCTCTGTTGTTTGAATATGATAATAATGACCCAGGCAAAGCACACCATATGTCTGAAATAACATAGAATAATAATTAGTGTTATAATTAACTCTCTATTCGTTGTCCATATCAATGGAATCGCTCTACCTACAACACTCCATAAAATCCTTCAACTTTAAAGTCCCTCCCTAACTCATCAGAACCCTCCAACGTTAGTAGCCTAACCACTCGGCCTCCTCTGTCGATGCCTCCGATTTGAAATTTAGCACTGTTAGCCGCGAAGAGTTCGGTCGTACGTACACAACCATAACCAGTTTTGCATTCGATAAAGATTTGGGGTATTAGCAGGAGTAATTCGTCAGTACGGAAGAGTCAGAGAGGCTGAGAACGAAGGCCTTCACCTTTACGAATAACCGGGAGAAGATAGAGCAGTTAATTATGCGGCATAGTAGCATAGGGAACGATAGGACTATCAGTGGAGGGGGCAGACGACCAAAGTCCTTTAACTTCAGGGTTAAGCAACTGCGTTCATTTGAGTACGTTGCATGAGAGGAGTGATTTTTGTGCGATTGCATTATTGAATTACTATATGGAATATGTCATTTAGAGATACCTTCACCAGAGGCTCCGGCAATCAGAATCTGCAGTATGACGATTCTGCTTCCATGTACTTCATCGTTACGCTACTTATTGTGGTGATACTGCCCCTCGCCATCAACATCCTAAAAAGCATACTGTTCCCCCTAAGAAATGTGAAAGGTATTAAATAAGCAGCCAAAAACCCTATTCTGAAACCCAAACTAGAGAGACTTAAGAGGGATAGTAAGTACAGTTTCCTGACGTTCTGGTTTTTCGTGAAGGTACACGTGGATGATATTAAGCTCATCGTGTTGTTGCTGGCTATGTGGGCACTTTATTTGACAGCAGAGAAGCTGAAAAACTCTAAAGTATCTATCAAAGGGTTCGATCCGTATTAGACGCTGTAGTTGGATCAGACAGCTACTCCCGAAATGATAAAAAAAGCATACAGAAGATTGGCTCTCATTTACCATCCCGATAGAAGTGTTAATGATGCTTCAGCTAAAGCCAAATTTATTCTCATATCGAAAGCATACGACTGTCTGACTGATTAAAAAATGAAGGAGAACTGCATTCGTTCTGGAAACCCTGATGGAACCTCTTCGGGAGTAGGAATCGCTTTGCCAGAGTTTCTAATTGGACGTAAAAATCAGGTGAAGGTTCTGGGTCTACTGTCGTTAATTCTAGTAATACTGATTCCCACTGGTTTGATATGGTGGAATAGCAGTATGAACGAGTACGATCCCTACGGAATGCTAGTGAAGAATCATAGAGACCTGATTGTTGTTCTGAACTAAAACTTCCCAGTTCTGCAGGTTGCTCGTCTAATAGCATTTTGTTTTTAGTTCTAGAATCGTAAGTTTTCTTCAAAACAAATGGCATCGCTTGCGTAGATAATTCGCCAGCTTGATGAAGAGGCATTCGCTAGCATAGGCCATTTGTTGAAGCCGAGCAAAAATCAAAGAATTTTTCCCAACTGGGTGAAGAGAACGGCAACTCTCTGTATGCAACGTATTCAGCAGTTAAAACTACCTGCTGAGTTGAATTAGGAGGCGGAGTTCGTGTTAAAGGAGGTACCTAAACTGCTGAATGCTACAATTCACTTGGCAATACCTTTTAGTGTAGCATGGCAGCGAGTTGAGAAATTTATAGGGTTGAATACAATAACACACATTATTCAGTTTATGCAGTACTTCATCCAAGGGTGCACAATAGATGACTTAAGCATTATGCAGTTGGATTTGAATGCCGCTGAGTTAGAGAAACTGACAAAAAAGAAGAAAAAATTTACTATTTATCAACTTCAAAATGAGCCTTAACAACTGTAGAAATTTTTGGCTCTGATGGAACCTGAAAGGAGGGATTATCTGAAGCAGAACCTATAGATGTTTCCCAAGATAAAGTGCAATATAAAAGTTGAGACAGTTGGGTAGGCCTAGATAACCGACAAGGACGTAATAACTGTAAAGGTAGACCTGCAGAGATAGAAACTTGTGGATTATGCTATTGCTAAGAATTACCCTTATTTGAAGCAGTAAAGATGGTATTATCTGCTTGCCGTTGACAACAAGCTTCTCCATTTCGATAAGTTTTCCTTCGAGAAGACTACTCATACTATCGAATTTCAATATCCATCAATACTTAAAGCAGGGGACTATAAGTGGACAGTCAAGATTATGCCGGACTGCTACTTCGGTATGGATATCTAATAGTAGCTGAATTTTAAGGTCATCAAACAGTCTCAATGTAGCCGACCAGTACTAGTTTTATAATGCAGGCGTTTGAGTTACATAAGGAGGACAGGGAGTTCCAGAAGTCAAAGTCGTTTGTGGAGGAGTTTATGGACCAGCTGAAACCCAAAGAGCATGAGGAGTTATCGGATGAAGAGGAGTAGGAAGAGGGGAAGAAAGAATAGAGTTCTGTATAAAAAGGGTAAAAATAGTTTACACCGATGTTAAGTTTGCCATCGAATGGTAGTGATAAAGAGAAAGTGAATTGATAATTATATAAATATCCCCCATGGATTAGTTTAACATTGCAACTGAGGCGGATCTATAACCTAAGACAAGGGTCAGAGCGCAGTCTTCAGTCGTACGTCCCTGCCAGCTGATTGTGGAGCCCTACAGAAAAATGAGTTTACTACCTCGACCATAAGAGCAATACACCTGCAAAATCTGTCTTTAGAACTGTGAGAAAGTGCACTTTTGCAAGTGCACCGGAAGTATGATGAGCCATCTGAACTGCCTGATAACTTGGTTATAATCGAAGGGAACTATAAACCCGGGGCAGCGCTGTTAGATTTGTAAGTACCCTTATAAGCTCATGATTGAAAAACAAACCAAGTGTTCCTGGTCCCAGATGGCAGATAAAGCGAGTAGCAAGCCTATGAAATGCATCCTGTATGTAATATTTTTTACCTTACTGTTAGCTGTCCTTGGGTATTTGTTAGACATGTTCGCTGAGCACAAACTATCGAACAACCTGGTGGTAGTGGGAATAGTGGTGATGGTGTGTGTTTGCATTGTGCTAGGATTCCTGACGGTTATCTGGATATGCGACTTCTTAATGACCAACAAAATGTCAATAGCTTCAATTAAACCTCTTACTCTACTCGAACTACAAGGAAACAGAAAATCGAGCATGAATAAATTGGAGATAACTGATATGGAATTGTACTGATAGGAGTCCCCCTACGTATTTTGGTATTTTATATACGTTGATCAAATAAACAGTCTAACTAACTCATTATTTTGGCTGTGCAGGGTGTGGATTCGGTGGATTAGGACGTCTATTTCAGATTTTAGACTGTGGTTTACCTCTAACTCTTGTTTGTAGGCGTCTCCAAGCTCAAGGTTACGGGCTGTAGCTTGCGAGTGGTCATGTTCGATATGAGTGTATTAGACTGCCATCGATTATAAATTTTGAAGGCCTACTGTACGGGCTCTTTAGTTTTATTGTTACAGCTCCATCACTAGAGCGTTAAGGAATTTTATCTCGCTTCCCAACTCCAACAGAGTAGGTAGTTGAGCTATTCGATACTCAACCTCACGCATCTCTTACTCTAAGACCTATCTTTGTCGATCCAGATTAGAGATCTATGCTCCAGCGATTCTCTACACGTTTCTGTTGGGTGCTGGCTTGGGGTCACAGCACCCACATGCAGCCATTAGATGGTAGGCAGCATCGTTGGGATTGTCGGCTCGACAGTCAATCATCGTAGTGATTCAAAAGCAGTTAAATTCACAAAATATCACCGGAGAGTTTTAGTCATTATCAACAGATCCTGCAACCTTCCTAAAAACTGTTCGTGAAGGCTGAGACTACTGAGGTTTTTCTTCATGTATTGGTTGTACTTGAGGTTGTAATCCTCCACAAACGATTTTATGAGAACCTTAATGGACTATATCACAGGTTTATTCTGGTATTCGTAGCGGAGGGCCAACTTGCAACTGTTGTTTATGCTGTCTATCGCCACTTGAACGAGAGATTTGAATATACGGGTAGTAGCCTTCTAGGTACAACTGTCACTGAACCTTTTACTGGGGCTTGCTTCATGCGAAACTACTATCTGATAACCTTATCGTTCAGTCTTGCAATTGCTGCTCTGCTTTGGTTATTGTTTAATGTCAATCATTTAGCGGATTGCCTATGAATGTAGTTTTAGATTTTTGGAAATTGGCTATATTTTGATATTTACTGCACGACTACACAAGTTCATGCACTTGGGCTACCTAAATTAGTCGTAGAGGCGCTTAGAAGACCTGATAAATTGTTGGGATGAGGATCGAATCCTATCCTCAACAGAAGATTCTCTGTATATATCTATTTGCTGCTGATCTTCCAACACAAACTCTCTACTTTTATGGTCTGGTGACTATCTGTTAATCTGGCAATCATCCTCCCCCACAAACTTTTACGTTTTCATTTGTGCAAATGGTGAGAACTCATTTCTGTCGACCATATGGTTTCTGTTAATTCGTTTCGTTCGAATAGTTTAGATTGGCTGGAAGTTATTCGATATGCATATCGGGGTGATATCCGGAATTTAGCACGTATTAGTATTTGGGGAAGGACTGGAGGATACTTCCGAGTACGCAGTGTAGGCAACCTTCATGGATTGTTTGATGGTGCTTAGTTACTCCACTACCCGCTACACCTGAGCACTCAGATAATCCAACTTATTTTACTGTATTGAGTCCAAATATTTTTGGTCGAAGCTCTTCTGCTAAGACTAATACCCCCTCACTCGGTTTCTTAAGAAACTGATTAGTTAGTCCTTTGCTCTTATCACTTAGACGAAAATATGCTGGTTTTATATCGATTCGATGACGGTCGGCTGTACGGGTTCTGGACTGAATACTGGCTAGTCGACAGTGGAGGATTATTTGGTGTGTAGACGGACATTAGGCTCTTCCTATTCAAAATTGCATGCTCCTGAGGGTAGTTAGTCAGAAAGCATTATGGTGCCGCTGGCTCGCATACTTCCCCCCTCTCTTCTGCTGAGAGGATACAAATGGGTGGGTTTGTGCATATGGTTAGATGTTTATTGACAATTCATTAAAAATTATTTTTAGATAATGAGGGGAACTCTTCAGTAGTAAGCTTTCGATATGGCCTATTTAATCTTCTATACCCATTCGCTGGCACTGTGCAGGTGCTATTATTTTTTTGCCTTGAAGTGGTACTTCTTTTTCTTGCCCGTCACTGTGAATTTGTTGCCGTCCAGTTCAATCGGTGTGTTAATCTCTAGCTAAATTTAACCCTGAGTTAGTAATTACGCACCTTCTTCTATCCAGTCTACTCGTCGAAATAGATCAATTTCGGATCGGAAAGCAGAGCCATCTGGCGCTATTTGTAGTTCCCCAAAAACATCTTCTTGCATACGATACCTGAAATCAGGTAACGGCTGTTCGCTTTGAGTTTATTCTATATTTAGATGCTCTATTTCAGTAGCTACTGGATATTCTTAAATTCTGGTACTGGCTTTCCAAATATTGTCTAAAAGTCTATACCACTGAAATAAGGGTGACCCTTTAGAGCTTTTTTGAAACTGTTAGGGCTGTCGTCTTAGCCGCACCCCAATCTTTTGTGTTTATCTTTTATAAGCAGTTTTAGAATAAGGTCTTTCACTTAGGCTGGAATGACGGCTGACTCAGGAAATGTCACTTCCTGTTACTGGATCTTTTTGAAGACAGCGTATTCATCTACATCAGTAAACGGAGGTTCCCCTATGTATATTTCATATATTATGCAACCCAGCGCCCATAAATCGGCTTGGTATTCGCAGATGCTGTCTTGGAGAATCTCTGGAGACATGTAGCTGGGTTAATGGCAAAATATACTATGGAGTCCCCACAAAAGTGGCCCGCCTTTCACCGTCTTCTTAAACATTCTGTTAAACGCTCATTTTTTTTATATTCACAATCTTCTCAAAAGTCTCTGCTCCTAAGAAGCTGACGGGTGCGTATGCGCATCCGAAGTCGGTGAGTTTGATATGTCCTTAGGCATTAAGTAGAATATTAGAGCACTAATTTAGAAATATTGTACTTTGAAGTCACGATGAGTGACATGTTTTTGCTTGAGGTACTATAAGACTTCAACCATCTCAGCGATGTAGTGTTTTTTGGTGGATTAGGACAGCTTGCATTCTAATTTTCCTCATGGGTACTTTGTATTATGCGTGCCAACTCACCCATCGGACAGTACTCCAACACCAAGTAGATATGATTGTTATCGCTAAAAGTATCCTGCATTTTGATGATGCCGGGATGGCTCAACCTCACCAACACCTCTTTTTAAATATATGGTTGATACAATTTCCGTGACTGAATCTCTATGCATTTAGTACCTTGATCAACTGATCCTTCGTGATTTTTTTCAACGCACACTAGCCCTTCTGGTTCTTCACTAGAAACACTTCACCAAAAGTGCCCTTACCTAGGAGTTTTACTATGGGGTAGTCCTCAACACTCGACTTCTTCCGCTACATTGATAGAGTAAATAAAAGGGAAAGATAAAGAGGGTCAGGATTGCACTCAGTGCCACATAAAATTGATTTAAAATCCGCTGGTCGCCTAATAAATGGAAGATCAATTTATGTTTAAATACCGCGAGCCATTTTTTTTATTAATATTAACGTATGAAGTTCCTCTTATTGGGCGTGTCTACTTTAGCTGCAGTGGTACTGGGACAGAAGGAGTGCTTTGACTTCGACTGCAGAGATATTTAGTCAGACCAATCCAATATTGTTAAGGGACAATACAACAGAGTATCGGGTTTCTACAACCAAGTTGCTGGAATTGAAAACAGGGTCAAAGGTGTCAAAAACGTTGTTAGCGGCTACGAAAACACAGCAAAGGGAGAGTAGAACACACTTCTGGGCGATGTTAACCTTGCCTATGGCAGGCAAAATATTTTGGAGGGACAATTAAATCAAGCGAATGGTATCCAAAATGACTTATTTGGGACGAAGAACATCGCTCAAGGAGAAGGTAATGTAGCTCGTGGAGACAACAACGTAGTGTCCGGTAGAAGAAACTATGCCTAAGGCCAAAATAACCAGGCGATTGATACCTAAAATAAAATTCTTGGAAAGAACAATTTAGCAGTTGGTGTAAGGAACATCCAGATAGGAGTATCTAACGTTGCCGTAGGTGCGGAAAACAGACTCAAAGGTGTTGAAAATATCGCTTATGGAAATAGGAACGATCTTATTGGAAATGTTAACGCAGCTAAAGGAGAATAAAATTTTATTCACGGAGATCAAAATATTGCGGTGGGAGTCTCCAATGATGTTGACGGTATTAAGAACAGAGTCATCGGATAGAGAAACGCAGTCGACGGTGACCTCAATAGAGTGAAGGGCAAAACCAACTTGGTTCTAGGTTTGGACAATTAAGTTGTTGGAGAGAGAAACTTTAATTCTGGATTCGCCAACGTCGTAAATGGATTTGATAACAGAGTAAAAGGAGCCAAGAACTTACTCGTCGGCGAGGACAACAGAGTGAAGGGCAATTTCAACAGCGCTAAAGGAAAGAATAATTTTATTAAGGGTTATACTAACGCTGTTTGGGGTGCCGATAACTCTGCTATAGGCAGTTTGAATCGCGTCAAGGGCTATGACAACCTTGCTATTGGACTTGACAACTACGTCGAAGGAAAGCATAACCTTGCTTCAGGAGAAGTGAATACAGTTTCTGGCGACTTTAACAGAGTGAGAGGTATCAAGAATGTGGCAAAGGGAGTGAACAACAGAGTAACCGGTATCGACAACTGTGTGTAGGGAGTGGGCAACGAAGTTGGAAATTTCGATCTGCATTGAGACTGATGACAAAATCATTTATTATAATTTAAAATTACTCACTGACTATTTACATCACTACACAAGTTCGTAGTTGTGCTTGGGAGTGAAGAGCCGATTTAGTAGTCCGTCCAATATGCTGGCTATCATGTAGGCTCCTCCAATAATTGCGCAGAGTTCGATTAGAAACTGCAGGAAGGATATGCGGTTGGGGTAGATATCCACAATCATACCTCCCACTCCGTAGTTGAAGTATACTGCTGGCATATGGTTGACAGGTGAGTAGTTATGACTTACAGTGTATTGGAAAGTTTTTGTGACTGAGAATATCATTGAGTCTTAGAATATGGTGGGTACTACATCGATATGATAGTGCGACATGTAGCCTTTACCGTGTTATTAGGGCATGTTTCTAATCTTCGAGGTACCCTTAAGCCTACGCAGTTGGGCTGAAGGGTGATTTTTTTACACGTGGTCGATAGCCCCTTTTTAACCGAAGTAGAAGTCGAGTATACGGTGGCTAGTATCGACAGAGCCTATGACGCCATCTATGAGCAGTCTAGTATATATGTTTTGGTAGGCGTGGCTAGATACGTGGAAATTGCCTGGAACTTCTTTCACTGTAAAAGATCCACTTATGCGGCAGCCTCTCTTCTGCTGAAAAGCCTCCTTGGCTACCTCATACTGCTTCATTACATTTGGTTAGTGAAGGAGCTCAAAATTACCCTCGTCTATGAAGTTGCCGTTCTCGTCTAATCTTCGTTTGGTGACTGACCCAATATTTGGGTGGTGGGACATCAGCATGTCTTGAATATCCAACGATATTATCTAGCATGGGTAACGTGGGAACTCCATATCAAGGTTGATGCTGCATGTGATTAGGGGTACGTCATTTATTATCGGGTGATGGGGTCATCAGGCCTCAATTCTGACTTGACCTCAGGGTAGATGAAATTGTAGGCTTCCAGGTAAAGGAGGACCGAGAGGATGAGGATAGTGGTGATGGAGATGCAGCCCCCGATGTTGGTGCCTTCAGAGAGGTCCTTGGGGACCTTTTTGTAAACGTCCAACTTCTTAATTGTAGACACGATCGATGACATAAACAATTATAAACTTATCACTCAGATGATCCCCTTGGTACGAGTTATTGTGCTCTTAGACGAAGGAGAAGTTACTAAATTGCGTTACTACGATCTTTAGTAGGGGATGAAAGTGCCTCTCTGCCTCTAGAACATCCTGATCTTCCTTGTCATGTTTCTAATTTAGGGCATAAGTACTCAATCAACAGTTCGTCCTTGAAACGCTGATCTTTGTGTTATTGTAATTATGCATGGAGTTCTTGCAGAACAAACTAAAGATCAGCCATTCTCCTTCTATCAATCTCTAGCCTACTGATTTTCTACTTCTGGTCTGTCAGAATTCGGTTGTACTTCTGGATCTAATACGCGAATTCCTAGTTGTTGACAACCATTAGTTGTTACATCTGTTGAACCTGGTCCCTAAGACGCAGGTTCTATTGGAGAAGCTCTGCGTCCTAGCAGCTGGTGACACTGAGCCCCAATTTCTACCTTTCCTGAAGTTCTTACTAATACTTCTGCAGCATCATCCTCAAATTTTTGTTCTCCTATACTATTGACTCCACCTACAGCTCATTTGTAGTGTCTGCCTCACCAACTGAGGACAGTAGTCGAGCTTGTTATTGTAAGTATTTTTGTTTCGCCTAATTGAATTTCTAATCTGTTCCCACAAACTTCTGAACTCGTAAGCTGCACCCCGAAAAGGATTAGTACGCCTTCCTAAACGCTTTGTAGAGAGGCAAAGAATCACTTTCCTTGTAGAGTTACATGGAGAAATTGTTTAGGGCTAGGGTGGCTGTTAGCATGGCTTCGAAAAGACTAGTGATAGCCAGACAATTAGATTTGTTATGCTATCTGAGTGAGTAAATTGTTACAGGAGCTCTTGCTGAGTCTGTTTGGCTGCCTTGAGTCGTGCCAACATATTGTCAGAAATGGATTCTATATGGGAGATGCATTGTCTAAGATCATCCGGCGCATAGTTTTAATTCGGAGGGTCAATAGAAACAGAGGGGAGGCTGCTGATTAGTTTGGTGCGGCATTTGAAAAGTCTTGTAATGATGGCTTCGAATTATTAGGTTGGGTTCTTGAGAGTTGTCATACTAATTTATATCTTTTGTTTCTAAATAGATTATACTTGTGCCATGATCCAAGGTGACGTATGGGTTTGGCAGGGGATCTTCACAAGATGGAAGCGTTGTAATGCGATAGCTAGGGAAGGCAAATTAGTGATTAACGATCGTGATGGAGTTCAACTGTACATGTTTGATATCATCTTGACGACCATCATACCGATTATTGATGATCCTCTCAGAATACTACTGAGGAGTGGAAAAACAATAGTAAATTTAAGAGTATCATCCCCAGAATAACGCATAAAATGGGTGCGAGCACTATCCAAAATCCATAACCTTGCAACATTGCGAAAGGAAGAGCCTGATGCTCATCTGCTAGATAAACTCACAAGCGATATTTGGAAGGGGCAGTCGTAACTGTCAGATTTGGTGATATAGTTGCTGCCAAAGCTGAAAGTATTACCTAAGGGTGCCTAAACCGCAACAAAAATAATAAGGATAGTTACATAACTCAAACGAAACGTAGCATAGGCAGTGAGAATAGTCCACCATACCAAAGACCACAGGTCCAGCATCAACTAAACTATATCATAGTGTATGGCCTAAAAGATAGAACAACCTTAGACCAAAAGTTCCAGAAGCAGAGAAAATGGATCAAATAAGGAGAGAGTTGGAAATCCGCAAGAATTTGTGCCTGTGATGACGGAGGTGTAGCCTATCAAGATGAAGGTTCGTCCAGAAGAGATATTTTATGAAGCACCACCATTGATATGGAAATAGACTTAAGAGGCTTAGAGGTTTGATGAGGAGTTCCATTCTTTTATCGATGAAGGCTACGATGGAATTAATGAGCTGTCAGTTATCACTAATGACTACATCATGCACAGAGCAGAGTCATTCCCCGAAAGAGAATCTTTAAAGAAGCTAACTAATCGACTGCAAAAGAAAGTAAAAGAATAAGTAATGTAGAAAATTGTAAATGAGAATCCTGTGTTTAGATCGTTAGCCAATCCAATCAACTCGGAGGCAGTTAGGACTAGACTTCCAGCGTACCACAAAAGCTAGAAGATAAATCTATTTAAGGCTTTGAAAGGATTGATCGGACCAGGCGACTTCTTCATTAACCTACCAAGTACGTCTATGTTAATCCAGTATAAACACACTAGCCTCTCACAGCCCTACAGAAACTGTGTGAACAGATGATCTTTTAATAACTTCTCGTTAAGGCTAATCAGTAGGAAGATGCTCATAAAAGACTGCTTCAGGTTCTGGGATTTGCAGTTTCAACGTATGCATGCACAGAGGGGAGAGTGTATTTGCCTCTAAAACCACTGAAAGGAGAAAGCTACGAATACGTTGACCCCAAATATAGATTTATTGCCGAACAAGTGACCACCGACATTTCAGCCTTCCACTGTGAATCCTAGCACTACGTATTTGAGGGTACTTTATGTCTGGATCCTAAATTCAAAGGTAACTCATTAGAACTTGTCCCTAAAGGCTACTCTTTCGTCTATTTGAAAGGTCCTAAGCAACTTATTTCGTTTACTCGCTGCTAGAGCTAAATAAAGAACATAATACTAGGCAAACTACAACTATCAAATGTCGGGGAGATTACACTAACTGACGATAAGAGTAACCTAGCCTACATCAAGTTTAAGGATTCTTCTTTGTTTGATATTGATAGTGAGTTTGAGGTGACAGGGTGGCTCAAAAGCTCAGGTGTAATTAAGTATTCTATTGAGGGGTTTTGGAACTAAAGTGTAAATGCGCAGTAATTTGGCAGCCAGAAGTCTAAAATCAGGCTATGGGAGAACAAGCAGAGGATACTGGGCAATGTTGACTACTACAATTTCAATACCTTCACCTACAACCTCAATAATCTTAGTACCCAATTATTTGATGTATTGCCAGCAACCGACAGCAGATTTCGCCCAGATGTCCGTGGCCTGTAATACAACAAGTTAGAGTTAGCCTAACAAGAAAGAGTAAGATTGTACAGTCGTGAGCGAGATCTTAGTCAGACCACTCAACCCTTATGGTTTTCCAGGAGTTCATAAAAGATGTCTGTAGAACCCTTCTTTAAATTCAACGGTAAATACTGGGTGGCCCGTCAAAATAACTTTTGGGAGGACAACCTAAACCTATTTGATAATTGATATTTGCCGACTTAAAATGCCGGTACATAAAATCATTAATCAGCTACTCATTTTTTTTATACGCTCTTAGACAGGTACTCTATAAACTATTTCTTACTGATTGGTTTTAGTCGTGCAATAGTAGGATTCTTTGCTAACTGCCCTGAGGGTAATAGATTTTTGGAGGGTATCTGTTTAATACTTGGGCGAGACTATAGCTTTTGTGGAGGCTTAATCTATTTTTAAGATTTCATCATTGTAGATTTAGTTAGTGGCTTAAATTTCTTCAGGTCTTTAGTAGTTGTTACCTTGTTTATCTTGGGAGTGATCTTACTTAGGGAATCTCTTCCAGTCATTGGACTATGACTTATACCCAATGTGAGGCGTTGACTTTTGTTCCCTTCCAGTGATCGATTCATACTATCACTAACTTTCTACTTTACTGTCACTAACTGTGTGACTGCCGACTGGATCTAGTAGTCAGTCTTTGGTTTTAAAACCTCCACTACTTCTTGGATGGGTCTCAATTCTGATAAAGGTTTCGGTGGTTTGAGTTTGTTAATTATTGTCCGAAGTCGAGCTTCCAGCCCAGGTACCAGAGATATTCTGTAATCTTCGTAGTGCTCGTAATGGAAATCCTCTAACTTCTGTAACTATTTTTTGGCTGCCCTTATAAGCGTATGGTTATTTTGGTTAGCTCTGAGCGAAAGAGTCTCTGAATGAGAGATACAGTTACATTAGCAGTGAATTACGAATCGATCGATTTACTATGCGATGAGAGGGAGAAGTTAGATTTTGAGTTAGTAGCAAAAGTAAAACAAACGGGTGTTCAGGATCATTTACAATAAATATATGTATGTATGTATGTATGTGACGGTCGAACCATCATGAAGCCGCCCGCCTCAAATAGGTACCTTGTGGCCCTACCTAGGGCATGGAAAGCAGTATGGGGGATCAGCAAGGGGTTATCGGTCTTTGAGGCTAGTCTGAGCCCGGGTGCTTGAAGCGTTAATGAGCCCTGACATTCTTGGACTTCCTTCCTCCCATGTAGGCTGATTTGTTTAGCGCTGGGCCCTCCTTCCCAGCGCTGAACACCGAGCCATACCCCCACCAGGACCTTTTTTGTGTTTAGCAAAGGTGTTTAGAGTAGCTACTAGTCTGTCAGTGGAAAAGTTGTTTAGGTCTGACAGTGTCTGGAGATTAGAGTGTAGGTTGAAGTCTAAGAGCATCCAGCAGTTACTAGCAAACTACAGGGTAGCCAAAAGCGCCGAGATGACTGGCAGTTCCAAGTTGACCTCTGGGTAGTCATCCACAAATGGCTGGTCGGGACAACTATTTTAGGGAGTGTCGCGCAGAGGTGCTGGGAGAGTGGAGACAGGCTTGATCGTTCGCCTGAGGATCTCAGGGCTGTCAAGATTAGGGACGATAATGTATAAGAGTCCCATATTTAGTATGTCGTAGATATCTTATTCAAGGGGACAATTAGTGCTAAGTTGGTTGAATTGACGTCCGGAAGGTTTGGTTGTTGAAAAATGAGGCTTTTAGTGGGTTTAGCATTGAGTTGTGTGTTGATCTTGATTTGAGGGCATTCTTGGAGGAGAAATTTTCAAGGTTTTGTCATTGATGAGTTGTTGAGTTGTTGAGAGTTGGATATGATCAGTTATTTGAATTTAGTGACAGGACGTTCTCTAGGCACGGCACCCTGCCTGTACCATGCTTGCACCAGATTATATACTCTAGGACATCCTGGAGCCCCCCAAAGGCAGTTGCTAGTCTCTGAAAGGGTCCTGCTCCACCCGCCTGTACCGGCTTATATGTCTCGGGATTCAGGAGTTACCTTAACGAATAATAATATGTATGTATGTATCAACGGGCTAACCGTCATGGGACTACCCTCCTCACGCAGGCGCGTGTGGTTGGGTAG
>JAOXNN020087203.1:0-32238 GCA_028571205.2 Hydropsyche betteni | reverse complement strand
AAAATGTCATAGCACTAGTCATCATTAAGATTAGGTCTTATTAGTTCGACAAAGTTTAATGTTAAACCACTAAAGTCAAATCTATCTGATAATAACTATGAAATAAGTCTGAATATAAGGACAGGAACTGGCATACTTCTAGCCGAATACTCCAAGTATGTAGTATTTCTTTGCAGAACCTGTCATCAGTCACAATGATTTCGTAAAATTAAACGTATATAATAATAGTCCAACTTAAACTTTATAGATCGATTTGTGAAAAGTGGTCCAAGCAAAAAGAGTTAAAAAGGTAATTCTGAAATTCGGTATTCGGAATACCTAAATAAACATTGGGAGTTAATACTTAGATAATTCGAAAGTGCTGGTTTGAGCCGTTGGGTTCATAGACTTAAATCCAATCAAAGCTTTCCTAATGAAGTTTGAGGTACTTTTGTTAATTCATGCTTTCCTTCTTAATCTGGATTTACATCTGTTCATTCGACACTATCAGTGGATACTTTTAGCAGTACGTACATTTTAAAAGTTTAAGCATGCTTTTCTTTATATGAGCACAGTAGGTCTGCTAGCTTTTAATATCAGAGAATATCAATCGAGTGAGAAGCATGTGATGCTAAATCCTAATACTTTACAGAGCTTGCAGCTGGCTTGAGTCGAGTAATTAGCTGGAAGAGCAGCAGTTGAGTACAGAATATTTGAAAGTCCAAATTCATAAACTATTAAATACTACACAAATTCAAACTTTAATTTGATTCAGAGTGTCCACTATTACTTTAAAGTCAGGACGCTTTTAAGGGTTGGTGTCCCAACATCTAATCATCAGCGACTTTAGAGTAGGGGGGCACTCGGGAGGCACTACGTTCAAATCAGGTCTTCCATTCTGCATAGTTACGAACTTCATCAGAGCTTGAGGGTTCTAGATTCCTTTGTATGGAGTCTGCCTGGTAATTATTTAATGCAGGACGATTCCGAAAGAGAATATGTCTGCTTTGATAGTGTAGATTTAGTTGTTGAATATCTAGGGTGCCATCCAATGCTTAATAAGACATTTCTTACGAAAGTTCCCAGAATACCAGTCATAAATGACATCGAGACCTCCCTCGACAGTCCGAAATCTGCTATCTTGAGATGGATTCTGTCGGTCGGTTGTTGGTACGGGTAGGTTATCAGTACACTACATAAGATATTAACTTACTTTAGGGACTTTAGGTCTCGATGGATGATCGGAGGACTATTACTGTGCAAGTACAGCATCCCCTGGGCAATTTGCCGAGCCATCTCTACTTTTGTCTGCCACGAAATCAGATATTTTGATTGGTGCAACAGAGAAAATAGTGTTCCCCCGTGGCAGTACTCGCTTATGATGTAGAAGTGGTTTTGGTACTGGGAGACCCCTATTAAAGACACTATATTTGTATGGGGCCTCATCCGCAAACTTGTCATAATTTCCCTTTAGAACTAGTTGTGGTTGTTCTGCATGCGATTGATCTTCTTGATTGCGACCTACTGAGCCCTCCAATACCCTAAATACACTTAAGAGGAGTGACCGCACCCAACCTGCGCCGTAAACTGCAATTAGAAAATGTTTATGAGGTACTGGTTAGCGTTTTTAGCCACCTATCCAGCGATAAATACCTTAAGATCTAGAAAGTTGTCAGCTTTGAGTGGTGCTTTGAGTACTTAAGGAGCAATCACTCTCACAACTGACTTCTCTAGTTCATCCTGCTTTACATCTTCGAATAGGGAGAAGTCTAGAGCCTTAACTTACTGAATAGACTAGTCCAGTGACTGGTTGGAAGAGCCAAAACTTAGAAACTCTTTAAACTTATCCTCCGGTTTTTCTGTTCTGGGTTTTTCTTCCACCAACTACTACTGCTTGGGTTGTTGTTGCTGTTTGAAATCATTATTAAGATTTTGGTGGGTAAATTCCATGAGCCCCACATTGGAGATCACACTCGCGTAATCGTTTTTGTGAGAGGCATCCCTAAATGGTGACTTTGATCTTACGCCTTTCTCTTTAGTGGTTTGAGCCAACTCAGCTCCTTCCTTTTTTTTGAAAGGGTCTAGATGCAAATAGCTGGAGCCATTTACCTGCGGCGTATTCTCCTCCTCTAACAACCCCTTCAAAAACGTGGGATTTTTAATAGCTTATTCATACGTAAGTGGTATTTTAAGTCCAAAATGAGAGATATTATAATTGAGTATTTTCTTAATATTGAAGTCCTCCTTCTTCTTCTCCAGAATTTTAATGTTCTTGATGAACTCCAACAATTGTGGGTTGAGTTCGAACTTGCTGAGCCCGAACAGTGCTGTTAGACTGTTCGTCTGCTCGAAAAGGGTTACCAATTTGAGGAAACTGATGGAAAACCGCTATTCAAACTGGCTCAGCTGAGTGCGGAGAGTGGTTTAGTCTATCTATTCTTGAGTATAGTTTGTAGCCTGTTTGAAGGCGATGTATAAATGCACCAATACCGATACTAGACAGTACAATTCATCAACTAAAGATAGGATGATGGATCTCTGGATATCAACAACATATCCAGCAGCCTGTACCCTCTAAAAGTAGGCGATAAGTTTCTCCATGAATTGCAGAAGCTCAAACAGAAACTCTAAGCTAAGTATTTTGCCCATAGCCCCATTCATAAAGAAAGGAACCAACGAGTAATTCCCCTAAATGAAGAAGGCGTAAGTGTAGCAGATCCTCGCCTTCTAAATTAGTAGCAGACTGTAGACTAAAATCAAATAACAGATGTAAGGATGACGCTTCTTGTCGATAGTCCTGTCTGTTTTAGAGAACCCCTTCCAAAACTTATAGATCTTCATGCAAATACTAGTAATATTAACTTTGAAGGAGTTACTTATTGCCTAGGGAGGCCCTTTCTTCATGAAGTTGTGCAGAAGGACTAGGATCTTGAGGATTACTAGACTCTTCGGCATGTTTTGTGTAGCCTACCTATCGATAACTTGGTACAACTTCTAAACCTTATATCTTTTGGCCCAGCACTTTACAATTATAAACCGGTTGTATTTTATTGGAGGCGCCTATTAGTTCTACTCTATGAAGGTTATGGTCCAACCTTCGGTCTGGGTACCGATCTGGTGGATCATTTTTCTGAGCTTCTAGGCGATACTACTGCTTACTGGTTGGTTTTATTGAGGGCCTACTGTACACTTTTAGAGTTCAGACATACATATTCTAAATTATTCCTCCAGATAGATGCTATCCCCTGCTACCTCAATAATCTTACTCATCCTCCTGTAGATAAATATAGATTCTAGAATCTAGGCAGCAGATGGTCTTTATTTAGGATTTGCTGTAAAGCACTTTTTCATCATACTTATGAGAAAGTCTGAGTAAGGATGCCCTTAAGGAAGAAAGTATTGAGTATTGATTGCAGAAAGTCTAGATTCGAAGGGTTGCTTTTTAAAACAGAGCAGAAATATGAGGCATCCTACCGAGAATATATCCACCTTGGTTCCTATTTAGTACCCTGAGTACAGATCCAACTGCTCCGGGGCTCTGTACATTGGGGTGGTATTCTTATCGATATCCTCCTCCACCAGATGCCTATTACTATTGTCCACTTTGGATATTACCTGAGTTACACACTTGAAACCTTAGAGGTAGAACTGCCGAAGTCACATAGTTTGTACTAGCCGTTCGAACCTTCCAGAATGTTCTAGAGTTTGAGGTCCCGATGCGTAATACCATTTAGATGCAACACACATAATGCGTTTAGTACTGAAGCGAGTATCTTGAACACCAGTTTTTAGTCAATATACTGATCTTTAAGATTTTCCAACAGCGCAATCAGATTACTAGATTACTGACCGAACTACCCCTTTTCTACGTACTCTAGGAACAAAAGGCCCAGTTTGTTCCCCTTAAACATCAGTTCATGCGACCCAAAGCTCTTAATTATATTGTCGCACTTGATCGTCTCCAATATGGTTCTGAATTCTACCTCAAGTACTTCTCTCTCTGAAATGCTTTGTATAGATTATCGGTGCATAAATTCTGGACCTTACATACGATATCGGGTCTATTGGTCTGGTAGATGGCTGCGTAAGCGCCTTAGTTAGGTTGGATTTACCCTCGAATAGCTTTTGCTTTAGAACGTAGGTATTCTACCGAAGCTGAATTTGCAACCCGTTTACAATCATATAATTAATCATCCTGAGAATTCGGAAGGATGTCCCTAACAATCCTTATTAATAGTAAGGTTGACCCTATTATCATCATATACTAATTTAGCCGTACTCAAAACTGTGAAAATAGATGGCATAAATTCATCTTATGTAGCTTATGAACTGTTAGTAACTTTATTACTCAGCCATAAAGATGCCCTAAGAACCGTTTAATAAGAAGTGTTCAGGCATGAGAAATTATTCAGATCTCTAAGTCCTAGAGTAACCATTATGAACCGATAATTAAGGGGTCAGATCAAAGTTGAAGCCATTTTACAAAAATTCACTGTCAATTTAATTTGGTAAGTATTCAACTTGAGTTCTTGTGGACTATTTATCTAAGAGATTGGGGTGTTTGGTTTATTGCCTAGGAAAAGATATTTCAAAATTCTTAGGGTTTGGAGATTAGTTTCTATTCATCCTAGCCGAGTTAGTTGAAGCTGGATTAGTCCTGACCCAGGAATAAAGATTTCCTGTAATAAACCCCTAGAATAAAGCCGGCAAATAGTTGAGCCTTAGAATCTTTGTCTCGATTTGCATATCAGAACTGACAATACCCCTCAGAAACCTACCATTGGCAGCTGATCTGATCAAGATTTTCTGGATCTGTGCCTTAAACCGATCAGAAGAATCCGTTGAGCTGGGATCTCGGGTGATAGCTTTTATAAAGCTCATCCTTCCCTTAGCTGCCTTTAGCTCCGAACGAACCAACTTTTTGTTGTATCTCCTCACGCATTTGGCTTTCTTGATGATACTGAGGACTCTAATCTTAAAGTTATTGAGATTGTTTTTGGTTAGGGCCATCCTTCTTGGTTTCCTGGCGTCTCTGATGATTGTGAAAGTGTCCCGCATTAATATTGATTAGTGGATTTATGGCTGGGTAATTTCTAGGATCCGTGGAGTAATCCGACTTTGATAATCAGACTTTGATAGTTAAATTTAAATTTTAGTAGATGACTTAGTATTTACCTATTGATAATACAGACTGAATAAGAGTCTTAACAATCGTATTCGGTACCAAGAGTATTTAATTTGAATGTTTATGATGTTGGAGTTTGGGGTGGGGGGTGTTACCAAAGTTAGATGTTAAATGAAGTATGGATGGTAGACAGAAGGTTGTTGATGAGTCAAAGGAAGGCACATAAGCTCAACAATGCATCTTGTTGATTAAAAATATTTTGAGTCAGATTGTATTAACGAAAGGCGTTAAAACTGGCACTTCAATAGCACCACAGGTCAATCGATTCTTGAAACCCCTGATAATACCTAATTTTAACATAAACCAATCACCCCAATTTTATCCCAAAGTCTGATTACGTAAATTAATTATTAAATTTATAACATCTTTAATGAATAACAACAAATAAATATTTTCATACGATCCCTCTATTTTAGAGTTAGTCGATACCCAAGGCCTTTATTTAATTACTATTAGTTGCTATTAACTATCTCGACTATGGGAATGTTTAAATTATTAATATTTGGGTGTGGCCTACTTCAGAAAGTTATTAGGCTCGGATAAAAGGTTAGAACGCCGCAAGGAATGGTCTCAAAGTGATATTGTTACCTAATTGCAGGCTAACCCTGATCAAAAGATGGGTTTTCTCGCTCCTTTACTAGCGCCATTTCACTTATCATAAATCTAGGGCTGGATAAGTCGCTCAGAGTGATACGCTTTCATCTGCTACTGAAGTAATGGCAATCTAAACGATCAGAGCCGCATAATCCTGCACTTTAAATATGATACTCACTCAGACCTTTCACCCAAAATCTCTGTTAATTGTGAAATATTCTATTTTCTGATGAGTGTCTGAAATCGTTCCTTCCCCAACACCAATCAAGAGCTAATCTATCTCTCATACTAATAAGGCTTTTTAAAACAGAAAACAATTAGTACAGCAAATAACGAAATACAAACACACAAACTGAAACCACAAGTCAACTTTTTTGACTCCAGCCCCTACAAATAGGGCTCCCCAGCAAAGATTTTTATTATTGGCCGTTTTTATTCTTTGTCTATTTTTCCTATCGATTTTTTAATTATTCTAAGGGAAACTACTATCTCATATTAAGACGGACATAGCAAGCGATCAGTTAGCTAAGGTGTACGAATAACAAGGAAGGAGATTGACAGATTGATGATAATATTAATTTATGATAGCTTCAAAAAGAGTGTACTCGACTCTCCGAGTGGGCCTCCTCAAGTATACAATATTGAAATATTCCGCCTCCAAGAATGAAAAGGTTTATGACATTCCCGGCTAAAATGTTTAACGCGTGAAGTCAAATATTAACTCTTCTGCGCGGTAGTTGATTTATAATGAAGAATCCAAAGCCTAATTCTCTGCCGGTAGATTTAACTCAGTGTCAATTATCTGAATTAGACGAAAAGTAATTCGATATTTACCATTTAGAATTGTCATATTCTTCAAAATTACAGGAATACATATAGTTCACGATTTGTGTATGGCTTTTAAAAAACCGCCTGCTCAAACAAGTTCTCTCTTTAAAGGACCTCAAGTAATCTTTAAATGCTATCAAACTTATAAAGGAACTCAGACTTCGACATTAATAATATGCAAGGGATCATACTTTGGTATATTAGAGCTCACGTTTCGATTGGAAGGTGTACAGGGAGCTCATCAGAATTCGCAAAGCTATCGAATGGTCCCTTAATGACTACTTTCTATTTGGATTCCCCCATAAAAGTTTAGAGCAGATCATTCAAGAAGACATTATACTCGTCGAAGGCATAGAAAGTATAGGCAACAACATCGGAGAGTCGATTAGGATGCTGGAGGAGATATCTACGATTTCATAACTAATCTCTAGGAGTATAATTTGGAGATTCTCTTAATTGAAATGATAAATGTATGGTGGGAATTTATTCTAATTGAGAGTGAAAACTATTCTGGAAATAGATACACATCTAGCCGTGATGGAGGATTCTAGAGTAGATGTTGACCGCCCATCTAAATAAAACGGAATGCCGAAAAAGTTTGAAATTAAACGCTATCGCATCAAGATGAGGTATAAGGATTGAAAGTACGTAGCCTTTTAGTTTTTTTATGAGCTATAATATTTCTTAGAATGTTTCCCCTTCAGGCTTTCAATCAAGAAGTTTTGTGCAATGAGGACGGAGTAACGATTTGGTATCAACCTTTGGTTTACTTCGCTTTACCTTCAGTCTAACCTATCAAACAGGAGCAGTTATTCGAATAGGCCCATCATGATCGATCAAGATAATATGAAAAGGAGCCAAGGCACAACAACACAATCCTGAAGCCCATATTCACAAAGATCAAAGCTATCTTAAAGTCTCACCGAGTTTTTAAGAAATTCTTTCAATATAGGTCGTTTAAGGAGAATAAAGTCTCGTTGCTGGACTTTGAAAAGCTTTTTTCCTTCGCCTAAATGATCGGTAAACTCCAATAACTTCGATCAATCATGGCCAATTCGCATCATATGATGAACAAATGTAAGGAGACATATTCGGAAAAGAGGGTGCACACTTACATCGAATATGTCAGAAGGTTGTACAATGCCCTTTAAAATTAATATGACTGGAAGCAGAGAATGGAAATATTGTATTCCAACCGCAAGCATTAATCCCAGAATTAAAAACTCTTGGAGTTTCGCCAGGAGCTCGAAAGGCATTACATCAAATGATTCATTAAATAATCTTCCTGAATTATAAAAATGAAATAAATTCGTTGAGATTCGCACTTCTTTTTGGAGCTCCATTGGCTTATTAATACTTCAAATGGCATAGAATGTACAACTAAGTGCTTTCCTACTGGTTGCACCATGGATACACGTGAATGGGAATATCAAAGGACGAACATGCTTCCCTTCGACAATACCAATTGGTACATATCCGTCCAAACAATTCAATAGTTCACTCAGATCTGCTTAGCAATCTTAGTTCTTCGAGCCTAACAACTTTCCAATGAAAGTAGCTATTTCTCACTCATAAGTTATCATCAGATTGGTAATAATATAGATGAATCTCTCAGCCCATCTTATACCCTGTTCTCTGATTTAACTGAACGAGTCTCCGACTTCAATGAACTGAACCTCAAAATCAACTATCATCTTTATCTTATCCAAACAATAAGAGGCAACATTTTAGACACCCCCTGTCTCTTTTGTTTCTATGTACAAATAAGATGAGCTGCCCGGCTGTAACGGATGAAATAAAGGTCCAGAGGCCCAAAAATCAGTGTAATAATCTGTTTATTAAGAAAAAACTTAAGTTAAACTCTGTACGACAATCTAAACTTAAAAAAACACTCGAATAATTTAGATTGAACACCGATCTACACATATCATGGGTTCTTTTTGAAGCAAGATTTTTTCCCTGGTTTAGTTTTTAAACAATCATTGTATATTTAGGAGAATAGTTACAATTCGCTGTACACCGTTTTCTAAATTGTCCACTTACTATTTTCTTTGATAAAAGACAGCAGTAAACCCTCAACCTCATCCTAAAATTTATAACTTCCAAACCTCTAATTAAATCAACTCATAGTTCGTGCTAGAACGTCAAGGAAATTCGCCGAACCCATAAATAATAGGAGCCCTCAATAATTGATTTTAAATGTATGTGAATTTTGCGGAGAAGACAACGATAGAAGGTACTGTGTATTAGAAGTTTGGTATTGTAATGTATTTTTAATAGGTTAAAGAGGGGAGTTTAGTTAATAATATTTTCTTTGAAGTTTTTTTCAAACTAAGAACTGTATTGAACATAATATTTATCATTATTGTTTATCTGTGTATCTAGGCATTTAAATACAGCCTTTTTAATCATCGTTTGCAAAAACAAGGCTTGTTTTTTATAAATGAATAGACTATAATTTATCGACGACCTAAGTCTTAGCTACCTTTGTATTTTACAATCAAATGAATTGACTATCTCAAACAGGTCGATCCAGCATTTAATAATTATGCTTCTCAATTACTCTTAGTCTTTAAGATTGATTATTTAAAACAGGGTCTTCTTAATGACCTGACTAAATGGTTTTTTAATGAGCCTCTTCTTCAGTATTTTAAGATTTGTTGATAAAGCGTTAAATCTTTATGGTTTATTCCTCCTCGCAATCATTCTTCCAATTTTTCTGTGGATAACTTAGAAAAAAGTTAATATTCATCATCCGATTTTCCTACTTTAGCGCCTACTAATAATGCTTAAGCCCCCAGTCGTTAAATTAGAGCAGCCTTTTTTTTTTACTGCAGCTCAATAGTGCTAAACTTATCCTTCTCTTGGTCAGACTAACTGACCTAAGTTTGAATATTTATAATTCTGAGTACAGCCGTTGATTGATCTCGCGGTAGAAACTCTCTTCTTTTACCCCGGATAGCCCATAATTAAATTAGATTTTTGACCTTTGACGTCCTGTTTTCTCTGTTTGGTAATCTATCAAACCTCCAGATCAAACTACGAACCATTTCTATAATTCCCTACTCACAATCTGTTATCGGGTTGAAGTTTTATTTTCCGCCTAAGTTTGAAACATTTCCATATGAACACGTATTTTTTATAACCGGGAAAACATATATTTGGGACAGCCCGAAGTCATAACTTTTCGGTAAACTTCAGGATGCTGATTAGTGTTAATTTAACGAAATATAGATTAAGGCTGGATCTATTTCAAATTTGTGTTCTTTGTGGAAATCTTTGTCCGATACACTTGCAAATTTTTTACATCTTCAATATTTGCAATTTGAATCAATCTTGGGTGATAGAATAATTTTTGTTTAAATCAAGCATTGTTTCAATCATTTGGACTTTAGATTAGAGAAATTAGAAACCTTTAGTTAAGAAATCAAACCCTCTTCTCCTGAAAGAGAGATCTATAACAAATTAATGGTTCTCTCTATTCCTTCTATTATTAAATATGATTTTATAGCGAGATCATTCATTGCCTTACATAAGTTTATTGTTAATAATCGACCTGTTGATTTATTTATGTTTGATACCTACGACAGAGTATACAAATCTCCCATCAACAACTCCCCAACCAAACAACTCTACTCCTTCCCCAAAGCTGATAGGTTTGGGATGTACACCAAATCTTAGTAACTCGCAGTTTAATCTTAGTTGCGACAAATTTTACGATGCCCAGGCGTCGAAAGTGGCAAAGAATACTACGATCGGACGTGAGCCTAGAATGAATAAGACGGATAGAGCGAACTCGCCTTCACCAAATCGTTACCACTTGAAGTCTGAGTTCGATATGAATGAATAAACCCGTAAAGGATACACTTTTGGGACTGCCTAGAGGGATGCCTATACGAAAAATAAAGTAACCAAGACTATACCAGGTCCTGGAAGCTATACATACAATATAAACAAGTACATCAACCTTGCATTTTCAATGGGAGTAAAAACTTAAGACATCGGCCTGAAACACACAAGCGTAAAAAATTGGTATTGACTCAGCCTATTGGTCCAGGACATTATCATATGGCCAGCCTGAATGAATAAGGAGCATACTCCAACTCGAAGTATAGATACTCTGGTAGCAGCAAAATTGGGACCTCACAAAGATTCAAATAGGAGAAGGGTTATGGGCCGGGACCAGGAACATGTACGAGGGCATTTATTTAGATCGAGCAGGAGCAACTATGGATCTAAATAAAAATGGGAACTACTATAACTCGAAATTTAAGTCCAGCTTGGCAACAAAGATATCTCCCAGACCTGCCAAATAAGTCAACCACCAACGTAGCTTATCACCGGGACCTGGTGCTTAGTAATTTAAGAATAATACAGCCACCAATTCTCAGAATTCGCCAAACGAAACAAATCATCGCTTAGAATTTGATACTCGTTATCCATTAACATGTAGTAAATTGTAGGTAATGTATCAACATTAAGTTTTCTTGGCTTTTTTAGTGGAGCTACTATCCTCTTCCAGTTATTTAGAGCGAGCACGTTTGAGAGTGACTTACTCAGTGACTTCCGCGGGTGCTGGTGGGACAGATGGTTGTTTATATGTACAGGCGAATTCATAGATTTGTTATCGGAGATTCTTCTCGCTGATCTCTGTCTTATCGAAGGCAAAATCGAAATTGATTTGGCAGTTCTCTCTCTCCCTGTTCCTGTATTGCTCCAGATAGGGATGGTCAAGGCACTGTTCAACAGTGAACCTCTTGGTAGGGTTGTATTCCAGCATATGATCCAATAAATCCAGACACTGTTCATTCGCCTGAGTTATCTCTAAGGTACTTTGGGGAATAGCTCATTGAAATGTATTTTGGGCCGTGGTGGAATCCCACTTCCTTTAATCAGCCTCGTTAGATTGAAAGTGACGTCAGGATCATTCTGAAAATCCTAAAGGTTGGGTCGACCCATAACTGCAACTATCGCGAGAAACTGGTCCAGATAGTTTTATCCCTTAAACAGAGGTACCCTACCTATCAGTTACGCAAGGATACATCCAGCTGACCAGATATCCACCGGTTTGTTATACATTGAAGACGAAAGCAGTATTTATGGCGCCCTATACCACCTAGTCGTAACATAACTACATTACTAAATAGTTACTCTGTTTGGGTCTGGTCCTCTTCAATCTTCCGGGCCATATTCAGATCGCCAATCTTAAGCTCACAGTTCTTATTGACAAATATATTCTCAGGTTTCATATCCCTATGTACGATGTCAGCTGAATGCATGAAACTAATCCCATTGAGTATCTGATAAATAAGGAATTTGATATGGTTATCGCTGAGAGCCGCCTTCGATTTAATAACACTGGCCAAATTACTCTCCATCAGCTCCATAACCAAATATACTTCATTGAAAGTCTCCACGTCCTCAATCCGACATACATCCAACAACGATATTACGTTCTTGTGGTTGAGAAACTCTACTTTAGAGTGCGTGTACTTAGTATATGCATCTATCTGAGTATTCTTTTAGCGTCGATCAGGTTGTGGAAGATCTCGGAGACCTTCTTAATTGCGATTGGCTTCCGGGTGCGCTTGTCGATGCCTTTAGCTACCACACCGTAGGCCCCCTTACCGATAATAACACTGAGTTAGTAGTAGTTGTCCACCACAAAATGGTTTCCTGTGTTAGGGGGTACTTACCAAGAATAGTGATTAATTGTTTGTCTGCTGGGATGTTTCTGGGAATGCTCTATGGTTAGGAATGGAGAGATGGTTTGGTCTATTAGGGCTTTTTAGAGGATGAGGATTAGGTTGGAGTTGGGTCCATAATAAGTAAATAATATGGGCTATTGCTATGGAAACAATTATTGATTAACAACCGTTAGTAAAAAATAGTTAATTGTAGTTGATATAATTAAATGTAGGAGGGATTGTCAATTAGATTCATAACTCAGAACATTTATGAAGGAGATCTCATTGATTACCCTATCGATTCGATCTCCTATCTACAACTGGAATGTACATTCTTTGCTCTTACTTGTTCAAAAAACCATAAAATATATATTACATAGAGAGCATCATATAAATATCTTTATCACCTAGTCGATAGGCACCCGACAAGTGGGACATTCCGTTAATCCCACCGAACAAGAATAACATGTAACGTTATGCTTACAAGGATTCAGTAGACCATCTGTAGAGCACCCACACCTTAAACAGCCCGTTCGAACTGGTGGCTCCTCAACCTCCATGGTCTGTCGGAGCCGGCAGCTATAAGTCGAGGTATTCCCCACCTTAAACACTGATTTGTCTTCCAGCGTAAAAGCTTAAGAAGGCTGCCCTGGCAAACTCAACCGAATCCAGGTACCGTTAGTGGAGGACATGTCCTCTATAATGAACTGACCGTTTAAAATTGAAATTTTGGAGTGGAATCCACTTAAGTGTTCATCCTAGAGAAACAGGTCTGCCGTATTCTTTCGACCAATCGAATGACTATTCTTTCCTTTAGGATCGAGAGTGAGGCTGAGGGTGGTAGCTGGTGCACTGTTTTTAGAATGGTTGAACGTGATAGTTTTATGGGAGACCTCAGTAACAGTAAAAAGATATGAGCCCATTTCAATCATCATCCCTTCCCTCAAAACCTATTTATCTTTGATCTTCAGGTAAGTGCCATACTGACTACCCAGATCCCTGATGTAAAATCTTTATTTCAGGTATTTGATTTAAGCATGACTAGATTCAACACTTTCCTACATTAAACTCACCAGTACCTCGTAAACAGTGATGTCACTGAAGACGTTTTTGCCTATCTTGGCACCCTTCTTCCCTATTGAGAAGAAGCTGGCGTTCTGACCTTCGTAGGGTGTGACGAACAGCTAGGAAGAAGTGGATTTCAACTAGAAAGGGGCAACTTTTTGCTAGTACGAAGAGTTAACCTTATCCCGCATGAGACTAGTGTGCAGTCTGCGAAAGGCCAGCTCCTCCTGGACTATGGGCTAGCCAACGATTTTATTCTTATTCGCAACGAATTCCTAAAATTCTTTCAAGCCTATTCTGATCCACTTGAGAAGCTTTTTCTTCATGATACTGGAGCTGATATCCAGAGAGCCAACCAAATGGATAGGCTAGAGGGTTTGGAGGGATGTGCCGGTGATGCCAGCCTTTTCTGAATAGAAACTGAAGTTACGGAAGACACTACAGAGAGTGTCGAGATGGATGAATTTGAGCCATTGGATGACGTCGACTGTCGACCACTCTTTAGGCAGTTTAGGGATCACATCGTAGAGTCTGTCCAAGTCCATTGTCTAATCCGTATTTAAAATACACAGTCTGTTATGGGAGTATAACAATTTGACTTCCCATCCGTTGAAGATCGTTAGTTACCCAATTTTTCAATTTATTTTACTATCCGTGGAGACAATCATTTGCTTAGGGTGCTATTTGTTTGTGTTTGGGTTGGGAGATGTGTAGATGTGGCACTGACAGCCTTCTATTATGAACGATGAAGATTGATGATAATGGTGATGGATGGGATGAGGGACTAATGGATATTATATCGATATTAAGGCAGAGCGTCACATAGAAAGGCAGTAGATACATTCATAATCAGTTTCTTAAATGAGATAGACGCAACTGTTGCTTAGTCTGTAATACAGTTTGTTTTCGAAGATTTCTACCGACTACTAAATCGATTTCGGGTTAAACTTAAACAACTTGGAGTAGGCACCGAATACTTCCAGATGCCCACTGTAGGTCAAGCTGGGAGTTAGTGGTAGTAGTTGTAGAGAATTTAAAATTTAACTTTCCCCTTAAATTAACGTATTTATTTCGATATCTTCTATCTACTCTGTTGATGCTCCCACTATCACCAGTTAGGCCTATCTAACGATCATATCAATACAGTTTTCGCATTTTGAAGCATCATTTCAATATTATTTAATAGAAATGAGGCAAGAATAAGAGGAGAAGATAGCAAATGCGTAATTAGGGATTTAAATAACTATCAGAATACAAGCTCGTGAGGCTTTGTGTTATTATAGAGGGTAAACCTGTTCTTGATGTAGTTAGCTAAGTGAGGAACTGACTTTAGCTTTGATGCCAGAGCTTTATCGACGACTCTCTGGGTGGCCTTGCTCTTCTCAGCTCGTTCAGTCAGCTGTTTCTTCTGGTCCTCAGTGTACTGCATAATCTTAGAATATTACCTCTCTGGAACCCTTCTTGAAGCTCTCCTCGCTTCTCTTTCCCTTTGGTACAACCTTGGCGAAGTGAGCATCAGAAATATCGTTGACGTTAACACCATCGATAGGAACTGAAGTGGAAGTTGCCAACACATAGGCTGGGTTGACTCTCTTGAGGGGGACACCGTTCAGGTTGTGGGGTCCGTTGACCAGGAGGAGTCCAGAGGGCAGTGTCTTGAGGAGCACAACTCTCTTGCCTTTGTACTTTCCAGCCAACAAGATAAGGATCTTTCCTGGAGTCAAAACTTTGCTTGGAGCAGGAGCATGAGGCTTAACTCTCTTACTAACCTTTGGCTTGGTGATATCATCAGCAGGGTACCAGGTGTTCTGGTTGTTTCTGATTTTGCTTTTCTGAGGGCCACCGTGGACTAAGTTGAAAATGGGATAATACCGATGTGGCTGAGGGAAGGTTGGTTAGCGCTGGGCTTGAGATGTACAGGGAAGGCTCTAACATATTTAGCGAGTTTGTGAGCAATCTTAGGCTTATGGGTGATGACTCTCTTCTTAGCCTTCTTATCTTTGGGGGCCATGAGTTTGTTTAATTAATTAATATTTTGCAAATATTAAATTGTTGCCTATTAACAATGAGGATTATACGACCTGATGCCCGATGATCAAGTGAGATATAAATTATGGTCTGTCCACATATTTGATTCATACTTTGATGCAGATGTTTAGAGCTGTATTTGATTTGTGTTCAGCGGAACAAATACATGATAGTTTAACATACTCTTAAACTAGCTTTAATAAATGAATGTCAATCTGTAAAGTGGTGAAATCGGATCTAAATGAGGCCTTGTCTCATATTTAGAGAATTATTTGAATTTCAAGTCGAAAGCATCATATATTGCAGTGTTCATCCGGTCTAAGCGCTCTAGCTCTCTTCCTCAACGCCTATCTTAAGTTGAAAGCCAAGATATTCCTATCATTCTTATCCATCGACTCAATTTCCACAGCCGTACTCTTTCCCTCCTCTTTCACACTCTTCAGTTTAAAGTTTCCTGCCTTTATCTCATCCATCAGCTGCCTTCTGCCTGCATCTTCTACCACTGCAGGACCAATCTACTTCTATTCCTCCTTTTTCTCGGGGCTTCTTACAGCCTTTACGTCAACACTCTGCGTATTTTCTACTGACTGCATGAGCTAGTAGACTGACTTCTGCAAGGTGCATTCAATCGACTGTTTGAGTTATGGATTTTATTATGCCTATTTAATAGTTGAATAGACAACCAACTCTTCAAAGATAGTCTTAGCAGTATCCTCATTTTTCAACTCCTTCTAGCTACAGCCGATATCCTTAAAAAGTCTGTTCCATTCAGGCGATATTTTCTCCGTATCAAATTTGTTAGTCTATCTATTAAACAGTACTCCCTTAGTGCTAAATTTATGCTAAACCAACTTTGGTCTCTAAACTGCAGTTAGCTACTGAGGTTTGATTGGTTTATTCTCAATTGGGATGTCTAGCATACTCAGTTTGGACTCTGGTCGTTTAATCTATTTAGGGGAGTGTTTTGATACGGCAGCCATAAATCGGGAAGCATCTGAGGCGTTGCAGAACCCAAACAACAATGACCCTCCGTAGAAGTCGAGACAGTGCAGCTGTTGAGATAGAGCCCGATAATTCCTAAATTAGTTTGTTGGTACTTATCAGCTCCATAGTACATTTAGCACTGGAAAAGTATCTTGAAAGTGTCGATATCGTACAATCTAAGTCATTTAGTTGGGTACTTGAGGAAGGTAGAGCCCAGTCTCCTATCGTATTGGAGGGTTAGATACCCGAATAGTCTGGACCACCAAGCCGGGGTCTTTTAGTCTGTGGTCAGCATGGTTGCTAAACACCCAGCGTACACAATACTGAGTCCATCCACGATAAAGTTGTAGAAAATGTGCTAAACTGCTTTGAGTGCTGACTAGAAGCTCATATTATTGGTTATAAACTCCAAACTATTAATTGCATTTAACATAATACATTTCACTAGCCCATAAGTTTAGTTATTGTTAGACTGTATGAATTGGAATCAAGGTCCCTTACGCATTTGCATTAGACGTGCTTAAATCTATCTCTTTTTGACAGCTGCAGGCCCACTCTTGGAGAATAGATGCTCAATATGCTTCCGTTTAGTGTCAGCTACTACAGAATTGGTAAGGTTTCGGTGCACCCTCGTACGTTCAATCGCTGCTACTGCTATCAATATCCCAAATATCAGCAATTCCCTATACCCAGTCCATACTATCAACAACCCTAATATCACGAACAGTGTAATCTACTTCGTATAGTCTAGTTTGGTCACTGTCAGCCTCCTATTGTACCCTAGCTTCTCCATATGATTATTGTAGTCTTTTACACTCAGTTCGTTAATATCTACAGAGAGAATGGATAGTTCAGCCTATAGCTCAGCAGCATCCATACTGTTCATTTAGCTGGGAGATAGGAATAGTGGTGGAGTGCGTACTTTCATGTCTCTATCATCGATTTGTTGATCCGCTGCTGGAGCATCATCTATTACTGGTCGTCTGAGATAAGTCTCCTCCTATTCCTCATCTTCAACCATCCTCATAACCTCCTGTTGTTAGTTCACCTTCATAATCTCTTTCGACAACTCTTTGGTAATTTCATCCTGCATGCCATCCACATAAACATAGAATGAATCTTCCTCTCTATATAGTGATACATCCTCTTTATTAATTTCCATGTTGGTTGCCTTTACAACCCACATCTTCTTGGCTTTTCCGAAATGGGGATCCTCAAAATTGCAGAATAGTGCTCTTTTGATGTTGTTGGTGTTTTGTTTGAAGTATTCGGATTAGTGGACAGCTATTACAATTAGGTCAGGGGTTATGACTCCTGGGGATTAGGCACTCAAAAACATTTAGTGCTTGTTCTTCCAGTCACCTATCTACGGAATGTCCAGGATCTCCAGTCGATTGGCCACATCTTCGCTCAGCTCAAGCTTCATATTGGCATCCACAACGAACAGTACTTCTGGTGTCACCTTTTACTGCTTCATCTTGGTATGATAGGCTTACAAATATGCTCGTACGTTCTTGTTGTCAGCTAGTTTTAGGGAGCTTTCGATCTTCTCGAACTACTCTGTGGTGGGATTGAGGAATGCTTACGAGATGCTCTCATTTGTGGATTGTCTATGTTGGATGTGGAGTTACCTGAAGACAATAGTTTAGGTTTGTCTCTTAATGATGCTGCGTGGGTAGAGCTGTGTATGTAGGAGGGTTTGGATGATTTACTGTTTGAAAGCTTTGTTAGTTCCTACTACCAACACGCGCAGTCTGCTCATTATATTAACTAATTATTGTAAGAACAAACTGAATTACATTATCTCATATTTCTGAAATAAATTTAACAGATAATGACGAGAGATACGATCCAGTTAAAATATTCTTTGTGTCTAGTGAATAGCGAACTTGTTATTGACTTATACTTAGTTTAGTATTGGATTATAGTTGAACGTTTTCTAGATTGAATTTAGCAATTATTATAGCATTATTTTGACTTCTCTAATGTCAACAACAACACGCTTCCAGGGTATGTTCACTATGGTCAACATACTTCTGGGTACTGGACCCCTCATTATTCCCTCTCCCTACTAACAGGCTGGTTTCGCCCTATCCTCCATCTGGATATGTATTATAGGATTTATTAGTTGGCTCTCCGCCTAGTACCTGATGTAATCCCTCGCAAGGTTAAACTACGTCAAGAAGGACATCCCCAACACCTAGAAACAATCCCTACTTTCCTAGAGTGGCCCCCTAGTCTAATCCAAGGACCTTCAAATCGATTCTTCAATTTAGATCGGATAGATGGCTCAAATAACTGGAGGAAACCGTGCTGGAATATTTGCAACCATAATCCTAACCCTCTACATGTTGGGAGTTATCATATCTAAATGCATAATGACAGGAAACACCCTATCAAGAGTATTCAAAGAGGTAGCTGTCCTGAATAGTATTTATACATGGTTGGCAGTGTTCTTCATAAGTGGCAGTGTATTCAGCTTTGGAAGTGTCCAACAAACTAAGCATCTGCAATATGGAGTTATTGTTGTTAGGGTCCTCAGTCTGCTTTCTATGTTAGTGGGAGCTATCTATGTTGCAGCACGATACGGAAGCTACGGGCTGGTTCCATAGGGATCGTCTGCGGCTAACTTCACCTATTTCCCTGAGTTATTCTCAAACACAATATTTGGGTTAGTATGCCATCACAGCCTCCCCAACATCATCTCAGCTATCAAACCTGAGGAAGGAATAAAGTACTCTATTAGAGTGGGCTTCCTCGGTAGTATCATCAGTGTACTAATTATTCCTCTTACCGGAATATTGGCATTTGGGACGCAGTTAGGTAAAGCCAAATAAGGTGATCTCAATCTCTACAACTTCAACTTTGAATAGTATGCTCCTCCTGTATACTACCTAGTTTCCTTCTATGTGTTCCTGAATGTGGCTGCTATGCCAGTGCTTACTATTGTCCTCAGGAATAACATTCTCAAGCTGGTGTCTCCTGAAACTGACAGTTCTAAGATCAACAAAACTACAGTAACAACTACTATCATACTTCTATCTGTAGTACTGATAGTATCATTCTTCGCAAGAAATTACATCGAGTATGTGCTTATGTTTACAGGAGGAATATGTGGGGTGTTCATATTGATAGTTATCCCAGCGTTTCTGGTGTGGAAAAGCAGGAAGATGATGCCCGAAACCTAACAGTAATTCCCAACAGAGGCACTCATAACTATCAGATGGCTGCCTCTGGTAATGATAGGATTTGGGTTTGTAGCACTAGTGTTTAGTCTGACACGAACCATCATGAAACTTATATGATTAAACGCTCAATTAATACTCCACCTATTACAAATATTTTTATGAGTTGTATGGTTCGATCATTTATCAGCTCTAACATAGTTGGTCTTTTCAGTTGTGTTTAGGTCCAATGACATAATCTTCAGTGCCAGGCCTTTTTCATAGTGCTCCTTCACTTTAATTGAGTTGGGTTTCTAGAGAAGAGACCCCAGGGTGCTCTTATTCCACTTCTGGTCGTAGGTGCTGCCCCAGTGGTCACTAGTCTTGGTGTTGGACTTCTTCATTTTCTCCTCATAACCGACATCATTAACTCTATGTTCGAATTCCTTATTGAATTGGTAGCTGAGGTCTCTATTAACCACTCTAATCGTCAAGAAGCCTGGAAATTTGATCTAGAAAGCCTTGCCCAGATCCACCAAATCGCACACAGCCTTCGCAAATGCCTAATGAGCTGAGCTAACTGTCTATTTGCTGAGGTAGCATGCCTGAGCAATGGGAACTGGGTTGCAGAAGGTCATTGAGAATCCCTTCTGGTAGACAGAGTGCTGGGATTTAGGTTTGGAAATTTATTCCTTACCTGGGTAGCGGAGTAGAGTGCTCTGAAGTCTTTTATCTGGTACAAAGCAGGGTCTGAATAAGACAGTAGGTACCTGATTTTGTGCACGTGCTTGCGGTTGAGTCTCTCATGCTCCAGTTCTTTGGTAATGTCGAAGTGGGACTCCTGGGTAGGCTTCACCAGATCGGAAAACACTTCGCAAGTGAAAGCTCCAAGGTTTCTGTAGTTGATACCCTGCATAAGAACTTAAGTACCCTTCCGTTCTCCATCTGTTCCCTGATGTACTCACCAGTGGCTTTGAAGATGATAGTGAGCTGAGCCTTAGGCTAGAGAGGTTTATGGCTTTAGTCGACTCTGGCCTGGGGATCGAGGTGCTTGCCTGAGTAGTTGTTGGGATGGCTAATGATCCTGAGTGAGGCTATACTTACCAGTTGAAGATATCGTCCATATTCATCGTCATTCTGAAACCACCGAGATTATATTAAAATTATTTCCAAAATCTAGAAGAGCCACCCTTACAACATACTCCCTAAATACCTTAATACACATATCACTAAGAATTCACTTAGCTGAGGAGCTCTCTTTGACCCCGAAGTTACCGTATTTAGCTTTTAAATCAAGCAACCTTTCCTTTCTCTTAGCCTTTTTAATGAACTACTTCCTCTGTTTGGCCATAGTCCGATTTGTGGTCTTTTTGGTGGCTTGATTTCCAGTGGTTTTTACGTCCTTTAGAATTACACGAAGGGCTATTCCTTTCAGACCGAACTATTCTGCTAAGTTGCCTCTCATAAACCTCAAGTAATTCTACTTAAACAGATCGGAATCGTTGACGAACATTATGAAGGTCGGAGGTCGGGATTTCGCCTGCACTACATACCTTATTTTGAGGCGCTAGAATCCTTAAACCGGCAGATTATCCAGTTTTTTAAACTTACTTAGCCAATTATTGAGCATACCTGTCGAGATCCTCCGGTTCCATGCTTAATACGTCTTGAGTATCTGGCTCATGAGGGTATCAATGCCCTACCTGGTCTTAGCACTCAAATAGACCACCATCGGTTCATTAAGATTCCCCATGTGCGTTTTAATTTGCTTTTAAAGGTACCTAGCAGCTTTCTTCCTATACTCCTGCTTGATAGCCTCCCACTTATTGACAGCCAGTATGATAGCTCTACCTTCATTGACAATCCTCCTGATAAAAGTAATATCCTCAGTTTTGAACGGAGTTAGAGCATCGATCATGAACACCACAATATGAGATAGCATGATATTGTTCATGGTGGTTATCTGGACCTTCTTCAGATGCTCAGGATTCTTGTCGAAATTAGTACTATTGAGCCCTGCAGTGTCCACCAACCTCATCTTGCGTCCCTCATACTACCATTCAGTGGGGATACTATCGTGGGTTGTATGAGGTACCTAGCTGACAATCATCTTCTCCTATCCGATGAGCTGATTGATGAGGGAGGATTTGCCTACATTTGGTCTGCCTACAATACAGATTTGGATGGTCTTTTTGAGGTGAGGATTGTTTGTTGATACTCCTCTTTCATTAGAGAATACCTCTTATGGCTTGGTGAAACTGTTGAGTTTAGGTTATTATTCATCGAGTTAACTATTATCCTGTGGATTCGGGTTCAGCCTTCTAAAATCCTTCTACCATTGGCTAACATTAATCCCTTCAGACTCTGCTATCTTCTGTACATCCTCTTTCATATTCTTCAGCAATATGTTGAATTTCTCCAATCTTTTTTCCTTTAATTCCTTGTTCTTCTATTTAATGTGCTCAGGAATGGCAGAGTCAATATGCTGAATAAGTTCCAGCACCCCGTGGCCCTGCTCTGCACTGATATAATGGATGTCTTTTATTCCTAACCTTGAAACCTACTAGACAATGTCCTATTACTGTACACTCTAGCATTTGTTCATCACTAGCACTGTCTTACTTAACAGTCTCTTCTTTCGTAACTGATCTACGAACTCTCTTTCAGTCTAACCAATACCCTTCTTAGCGTCCAGCACTAACAACACTATATCTGACTAAACGTAGGCGGAGTAGGTCTGTTTGGTCATATCCTCCTTCATGGTTTTCTCCGAAGAGTGGCCTGCTACTTACGTTGGAACCGACTACACACCTGCAGTATCAATTAACTTGAGAAGACCTCCCCATATGGTCGCCTCTTTCCTATCTCTGGTCATACCAGGCATAGAGTCAGTCAGAGCCAACATCTCTCCTACAATCGCATTAAACAAAGTAGATTTGCCAGAGTTCGGCAGCCCAATCAACGAGGCAGTGAAATGTTTATTAGAATGGAGAGGTTTGTTGTTGAGTGGTAGTTTCGGTGCTTTGGTATGTATCCTGGTAAGCTCCTTATTATCATGAAAGATGATCTTCCTTCTGGCAAACCCAAATAGATTTCTCAAGAGGAGCATACCTAATGAATTAAATTTACCATTTCCTTACTCTGATACATTATAACCAATAATCAGTAGCCAAAATTGCCGGCAGTTGAAAATATTTATCCTTCATTTAGCTTGAAGACCAGTATCAACAGATTAGTTAGCAGGTTGTTCTATGATATTTTAATAATTTGTTAACAATGGGTTGTTCAGGTTTCAAACCTAGTACTCAAATACCGCCACCGATAACTGCAGAAAATATTACGGGCTCTAAAGTCTTCAGAACTGCAACATTTGCATCAAGTGGCCCAATATCCGGAACTTACGTTGCTCCGCACCAAAATCCTTCTGGAGTAGTCTATAAACCACCCTCACAAGTTGTCGCACAGCCTATGTACGAGTCCATTCCCTCCAAAATACCAGGAGGTGGGATCAACGGCATCTACTCTTCTAGAACGGGCGATGTTCTGGGTAGATCTGGATCAATAGTTAATGGAACAGTTCATCAGTCAGGAATAGGACAAGGGCCAGCCCAGTTTCCTTCTATAAAGATCATGCCTCCAACTGAATAGGCAGTACCAAATGCAATGCGACAGACAGCTCACCAGTGAAGTCATAATCGATTATTCTACATGTATTGACTCATAATTGTTTATTACTTCAACCACTACAAGTCTAGATGGTCGTTAAGTTCGATCGAACGCCCAAAAAATCGAAACTCCTTTTTGACAATCACAACTAATAATAAGAGGGCACACATCATATATTATTTATTTAGAAAATGCTGTAGCGAAAACCTTCCATAAAACTCTACCGTAATTGGACGGAAATGGCAATTTAAAACCCATGGTAGAAATGCACATCAACAACATTTCTTCTTCTCTCCGTCCTTACTTCGCTGGTTAGTGTTTAGGTTGAAGTTGTTCTTTCCAGGGGTTACGGTGACTTCGCTCTGTAGTTTGGACTTAATTTCCAATGCTAGATTCTGAAATAACTAGGCTATGTTGACGTTGTCCTTTGCACTAGTCTCCATGTGCTTTATTTTGTATCTAGCTGCCAGTTGCTACCCTTCTTCCTTGGTTACTTGCCTGTCGGAAGCAGAACAGTCTGCTTTGTTGCCTACGATAATCCGACTGATGTTTTCAGGGTGATGCTGGTCGATCTGCTTGAGCCAGTTCTCGATATTCCCGAATGTTTTCTTGTCGGTCACCGAATACACCTGAATAGTACCCTAACTACCAGAATTATGCCTGCAGCACCTTTATAGTAAGTTTCTGTGATGGTTTTGAAGCGCTCCTGCCCAGCAGTATCCCATATCTGCATTTTGATCTTGGTGCCGTCGACATTGACAGTCTTGATTTTAAAGTCTACTCCGATTGTTGTGATGTGTGTCATTTTATATTCTTCGTTGACGAACCTCAGCAGGATGTTGGTTTTGCCCACTGCTGAATCACCAATGATGACGACTTTAACAAGAAAGTCGTATTTGTCTTACTATTTTCGAGTTCGCATTGAGTTTTCCTTGATAGGGGTCTTAGACATTCTAACGATTTAAAATATATAATCCCTATTATGATCACTAACCTTCCTATTTTCCGCTAACTCAGGGCTACTCATCAGACATCAGCTACTCGTCACCTTCGGTATGGGCGAATATCGCTCGGAGGAGGTAGAAAATGGCTGAAGCGATGGGCACCATGAGTATTTCCAGTACTATTGCAGCGAAAGTAGCCATTTGTAGTGGGGAGGTGATATGGATGCTGGTATTTTTGGTGAAATAGATGGTAAATACCATCTTCAGTATGAAGGTGGCCAGAGGCAGCACGTTATAGTCTATTTATATGCACTTTACCACACTCATTTTGGTCCGGCTACCTGCCCCCTTGAGTAGGTCCTTCGTAACCTCGTCAACGCTAATCTTCTTCTCCGCAAGGTTAATTACAGTGGTATGTTTTATCCATTCTATTATCGCTCCAACTAAAAACACACATGCCAGTTTAGAATAGTAGTTCTCGACCTCTCTATTGCTCTGGCTGAAGGCGAACAGCACCAAATAGACCATCTTCTGCATCCTATCCTTCATATCATAGTTGATTTGACTCTTGTAGGAAGTCTGGTCGAACTTCTTGAAGGCTGTACTCTTCATTTTGGTGAGATTCATCACAAAACAGTAAATTACGAAGTTTTAAAACTGGCTATTTATTACCACTATGAACACGACAAACTCCAAGTATATTGAAAAAGTATGCACTGTTAGGTACGCCAACGAACACAACCACACTAGAAGCCTATCCCAAACAGATGAATCCCTTCTCGGCAGCCCCAGAGTTTTAAGTATGGAGCAACCGACTACTGTGAGTAGTTTCTAGCTGACTTAAAAAGCGAATAATAGGCCATAAAATTTGAGAGTGCTTTGCCCCCTGAATGAGTGATATAAGAACGAAATATCGAATAGTTTGGAGTCTCTCGTCAGTATCAGAAAGGCCAATAACGTGAGCATCGCATAGTTGGTTATAGTCTTGTTCTAGATAGTTCTACCCAACAGATAGAGTAAAGGTTTAGCAATAACAAAAAACACTATTTGGAAGGGTAGTTGTATTATGAATGAGATAGTCGAATATACACAGAAGAGGGACCACAGCCTGAAGTACTTCTATATTTGTCCTGGAAGTTTGAAAAATAATTTTGCTCTCGACAGGAAGGTACTCGTCTGGTATTCCCTTACAAGATCATCTAGTTCTGTTGTTTGGTCAGGCCAGTAGTCAATAATAGAGTTACCTACATCAGAGAATATGTTAGAGATCATCCACGTAGTAATAGGTACTTAATACAAATGTTGTAATTGACTAATCATTTCATCAGGATGCCGTCAGTGTAGGAATCTCCTTCAGGAACTTGACGCCGTCTATCCCTCCCCTTTCCTTCAGGTGCTTCCCGAAATCGAACTTAAGAGTATCAATTTTGATAGCCAGCATACACTCCCCTGCCAATAGTTTACTCTTATTATCGTTCTGACTGGCTAGGTTCATTCCACAACCAAATAGATCTTGAGCTAGACCCTTATCATTGGGTGGATCCTGCAGTTCAAGCCCTAAATTAACTAACATCTGCTTTTGGGTTGGTTAGTCAAATGTTTTAATACTATGCTGGAACACCAGCAACTCAGATTCAAACAGGTTCTTGCATTAGGTAAGTAGATGCTGACAGAAAGTCAGTAGCTTTGGGTTATACCACTCCGAATTTGTAATACTTGTCCATACAACTTAAGAAGTATTGAATATATTGCTCCTTTATCTGAAGTTCTTGCTTAGGTAGAACAGTCGACTGAGGCAGCTTTTGATCAAATAAATACTCAAGTAGTTTACTCGATTCAGTGTGTATAGGTTTCGAGCTAGTTCTTGTAGGAAAAGAGACTTATTGATTTAATTGTTGATCCTCCAGCAGATTTCCTGCTCCTCATCGCTGCTCTTCTTCTTCAGAACTATTGACCCCTTCTCCAGTTGGGCATATTTCTATTACATCTGCTGAAATACAGGGTGCTTCCTCAGGTTCTGCACTTTTATCCGTTGTTTTCGGTCCTTCTTCAGACAGCCATGGAGGAAGGCGAACATATCCTTACTAATCAATTTCTCCTCCTTAATTATGTACTACTTATTAAGCACGTTATTTTTCACTTCGGCTTAGTTTTTACCAATGAAGTAGCTAACACCAAACAGGATCTGGTGGGCGATCACCCCCAGTGCCCACACATCCACCTCACTTCCATATGCCTCCCCCTTCAGCAATTCAGGAGACATGTACGGGTAGGTACCAACCTGCTGCTCGTTCTTGACCGAGTTTATCGCAAATCCAAAATCACCTACCTTGTAAATCAGCATATTGAGTGCTTCGTTTTTAGTAATGAAAATGTTCTCAGGTTTGAGATCTCGATGACATACGTTGTTAATTGATAGGAAGTCTAACGCTCTGACAATCTAGATTATTGTTCCGGTACGTGGTATATTATCTAAACTGCTTCTGCTTCTGGAATTCTTTTGCGTTTATCCAGAATCTTATTGAGGTCCCCTTCCCCGCAGAACTCCAGCATAAGGTAAATGTTGTGTTCCGTCAGAATGCAGTCATAGATTCTAATTATGAACGGACAGGATTTCTAACCCATCTTGTTCGACAGGTCTTTCAGCACTGCTACTTCGTTCTCTGCATTTCGAACATAGCTTACTTATGATTTACTTGAGGTCTGGACCGTATTTGTTAATAAGCGCCAGAGCCATGCCCTTAATTGCTATTACCTGGTTAGTCTTGACGATGACGCCCTTGTAGACCTTGCCAAATGACCCCTCACCAAGGAATCCTTTTTAAATATCATAACTGTACTATCCGTTCTTGAGCAGCACAGTCATTTTGAAGATTATATAAATATTAGTGTAACTTAGTCAAATGGATAGCAAGAAAGAGACGCAGGAGGGAGACCCCAAGATCAAGTTCAAGAAGGCTGTACACAATGCGCTAATAATAGAAAAAAGAATTAACGGAGGCAGTGTATTTGGCTCGCAAGAAGATCATCGAAGGGCTGGTTAATGTACTAAAAGAGTGATGTAGGCGGCGCATGATCTAGTATTCGCAAAACTCGCAGAAAAGAAGGAGGACTTAGGTGGAGAGAACTCCATTTTCCTGCTCCCAGGACTCTTCATTATAACTTAAACTCATATCCTCCTCAACCAGGCTAAGAAGGCTGAGGAGTACCTCCGGGCAGCCTACTGGAACTTCCTCAAGCACAGTAAGCTGGATGAAAAGGAGAAACCGGGCAAAGACAAATAGAAATAGCTAGGATAAACCTTAACCAAAGAGTAAAGGAGCGCTTAGTTAGAGAATACCTCCAGTACAAGACCAATCTACATAAGACATTCGCTAAATTGTGTATACTAAACAAGGAGTATGAGGAGGCCGTTAATTAAATCCAGTCAGCTATCTACTTAGACTGTATTAAATATGGCCCAGAGTACCCAGTGACCAGCCTAAACTATTTCATCATGGGAAAGATATTCCTGGAGCAAGGGCGGTTCGAGCAAGCTGAGGCCTTCTTTGGGAAGATCGCTTAGATTTGGTACAAATACCTCAAGAGCTATTTCAAGAAGAACGAGGAGCAGCAGGAGCAGTTTCTGGTCGATGAACTGATTCTAGAGGAAGCGTTGGAAGTGCTTAAGTAGATTGAAAGTACATATGGAGTAATTTAGAGCACTTTGACGCACAGTATCCTGAGCAGTAGGGCGAAACTGTGTTTATTCCAATGATGAGGACACTCTATTCGATCGGATTGTTGTATAGGATATTCAACCAGCATGACCTATGCAGGGATTACCTAAGGTCGGTGTACAAGAGATGCGAAATGTTCCTGCCAAAGAACGATAAGAAGACGCAGAAGATAAAGGGAGTTTTGAAGGCGATGGGCAGTGAGGATGGGAGCTAAGACGACCAATAGGTAGCTAGTATCGAGCAGAACGACTGACTGTTACCAAATTTATAGATAATCAGCTCATTAATCCGATTATCAGACTTATAGTAAGGTTTGCAGCATTCTTTGTTCAATTACCTCCAGATTCTAAGTCGTTCGTGTGATAAATATGAGCATTGGAATGGTTGTTTGCCTGATGTTGAATTTATTATCACTTGTTGTAGATCTTGCCTGCTATTGTTTTGAGCTGCCTGTATTGCTTTGGCTGTTGTTAATATAAAGCAAATAATTATTGTTTCTAAATATTAGTAATAACATGTAGCGTAGTATTAAATACCAAAATTTATTAATCTAACTTTTAAATCGTACGCTGGTTGCATCCGTTTATTTGGCTTAATTCAAATATCCAAGGTCATGTCTGACAGCTTTCTCAACTGTTATTAAATTTTATTTCCTTTTTCTATGCCGTTTGAATGATTTCAATATTTACTTGCTCAGACCACCTTCGAATATTTTGTGTATGCTAGTGAGAACTCAAACTAGGGTGCTAGTAAGCATTAATTATATCTATAACCCGATTTCGAAATGAAAAGTGACAGTAGATAACCAGCCAGAGACACAGAGTAACAGCAAATCCACCTTCCCTAGTAGGAGCACCAACCAGCCGGAGAGCACAACCCGCACCACTCCGTAGCCAAGCCTAAAGTTCGCAAGGATAAATTACCCGACGATTTCTTCCCGACTACCAAAAGGTAGAAAAAGGAGAAGGAGGAACACAAACCTAGTAAACCAGACAACCCAACCGAACAGTAGAACGAGAATAAGCGGCTGGAGAGCGACAGAATAGAAAGGAAACAGCCCAACCACCTTCCCAAACCTAAACAGCACAGCAGCAAGAACCCACTAGGGCCTGCACGCAAGCAGATCAGACTATTCAACTAGATTGAGGAGCAGATATCGACAGCCAGACAGTAGATTGAGAATTTCGCAAAGATGAACATTGAAAAGTATGGGCCAGCTGCCCCTCAGTTCAAACTTTCTGACTGTAAGGTGTTTGGACAGCTACCGACAAGCCGGAATAGTGTTCTTAAGAAGGTATTTAATGTTTCAGTTTCAAAACTGTTCTTTATGGAGGAGTTTCCGGTTACGACGAAGGATAATCAGAGGGCAGTCAAATAAAAACTGGATGTTTGGGATAAGTCTGCAACCTATCTCAATCAACTACGCAGTCACTCGCTATTTTGGAATACTCCTTAAGGGTGTTTGACGGTTCTCTACGAATTTGCTGAGATTTGTCCGTTGGGTTAGTTACATCAAATGATAGATTGTTTCCCGTAGTATGCTTTAAAAGAGTTTGCAGAGGATTCTTATAGTCTGATACAGAATTTGGAGAAGGGAGGGATTAGAATAGACGATCTAAACTAACTTACCATCAATACTGAGACAGGAAGGATACAGCTGCAGCCTCAGATCGACCTGTACAGGTCCAGTTGCTAGGTGGATACCGTGGTAAGCCTACTAAACATCCTTAATACTCGACATTTTGATAGAAGTAAGACGCAGGTGTTTAAGTTCGGCTTCTTACTACTCAAACTAATGATGAACAATATGGCTTTCGAGGATGAAGTCAAATAATGCATAAATTAGCTGGTAAAATAACGTCCCAAACACTTGGAGCAGGTTTCTTGCTGTTTAATGCACCTCCTCGATGATGTAGATAGGGGCATTGAAGGTATAATTAATGGGCTACAGCTGCCGATGTACCGGCTGCATCGACAGAGATTCTCGAAAGACCTACAAGAGCTTCTATGCGGGTGTCTAAACTTCAACCAGGGCAAACGACTCAGTTGGTAGGAACTAAGAACACAGGATTTTCTATCTAAGTATTCGGATGGGAAGTTGAGTATGAGAGATTTGAGTAGGCTGGTGCCTGCCAGATTTCCCCAGTGATCCCTCCAAACTTATTCCCATCACAAGGAGGTATCAGCTCCAAACTGATGTTTTTACCCTATTCTGTGGCTTCTCTCATTTTAGTTGGGTTGTTGAGTGCCTGCTACCCCACCTCCCACGTTAATTTAAAATATCGGATATTAATACAACATAAATAAATGCGTTTTTAAAGATAAACAAATTTTAATCTGTCATTTAATGGCACTAAATTTTATGAATTTCTATGAAGATTTTTGCTTTATCGAGTTAATTGGCGAATTTTGGGTGTTGAACCCATACAACCTTTATTTGGGCAACCGATACGATCGGCTAGATTGGCGAAAACTAACCTGTATAATTACCTTATTCTTATGTAATAATCCACTAGCCTAAACGATCTCTACCCCGGCATCAGCTAATAACTGGAGAACCGCCACTCCTCCCACTTCGGTGATCTGACTAAGAGATTCAAAAAGACATATCGTGGTAACCTCCCGCTAACTTAGACCTTGATCCTAACTTTTTTGTCTCTGTTAAGGGAATCGCTAATCTTGTGGAGGTTACCGGAACTTCTATTGCTCTCTCTATGGCTACTGAGAATGGGGTGACTGCAGCTGTGGCTGAGACCTTCCCCCAGCAGGACATTTACATCAATACTCCGGAGTAAAAGGATTAAATCATTCTCAACTGCAAGGGTTAACTGCTAGAGGGCGATGGGTAGTTAGCTACTCTAGTCTCTGAAGTCTTCCAACTAGCTATCGAGAATATTCCACTCGCAAAGCTCATGGGAGGTATCGTTTATTTTGACATAACCATCCAGCCGGCATCATATGCTTACAAAGATTCCATCAAAATGCTTATTGGGTTGTGCGCTCTGGTGTTAAATGGGGTGGCTCAGGAGGAAGCACCCTCCAGCCTTTAGCAGAGGCTCCTTAGTAAGAATGCTCCTGTTCCTTTCAGCCTATATAAGAATTTGTCCTTTGTTTACGGAAGTCAGGATACTAAATACTAACCTTTAGCCATGAATGGCTCTGAATACAATTTTTTGCTATGCCATTTATAGGGTGAACTAGAGAGCAGTCAAGGAGCAAAACAACAGATGGACGAATAACTGGAAGTTTTAGAGAGCATTGCACAGATATTCTGGGAGTCGCAGGGACCAAACTGCGGGATCGAACTCTAACCTCAAATCCTCAAATACCGTTACTTAAGTAGAACACCCAATAACTTAGTTGCTCTCCTCCAAAACAATCTACTCTAACAGCTATTAGCGCTAATAAAACAGGGACTCTTCACCCTCACCGAGTACTCCGAAATGTTGAGTATTACCATAAAATCAGCCAATATTCAATTCTTTAATAAAAAAATCAGCCTTCACTCGTACCTTCCAGCTTATGTAGTCGTCTAACTACCTTCCTGCGACAGTACCAGCTCATACTACAGGCGATAAACCAACCAACTAAATAGAATATGCGGTTAATCATCAATAGTTCCAGGTAGATACTGCGTTCCCATAACTTGATCTCTGAGAGAGCCCTCAAAATGATGCAGATCTGCTAGGAATATAGTGCGTTGGCCTGCACCATAGTGGACGGGTGTTTTTTACTCGTGCAGTGCTAAAAGATAAAGATGCTGTATATATTTGACAGGCTGAAGAAGGAGCTTTTCAGTGGTGGGCACCCGATCAATGAAGACAGTCTGGAGATCAGCTCAACCCGAATTAAAAAACGCATGTACTCTACTCTACCTAGCCGCGGCTGCGGACTCCTCAACCCTATTGAATAGATATGGTTTATGTGAGATGATAGTTCTAAACAATATAATGTCATTATCCCTATGTACCCTATCCCTCCATGTTTATTTTACGCAGCGACTTTTACATTATGTGGTTGCTGCTGGAAGTAAATCTTATGCCGCCGAGGGCTCCAAGTTTACCCTCTCTTCTGGCTTTCCTCCGTACTGTACTTGGCTTCACGTTTAGGAACAGTTTAAGACGGTGCCTCTACAGTTATCTCTACCGATCATGAAGATCCTGTTTGATATTTCGAAGTTATTTGTTAATTATTATCTTTTTGTATATTTAGTGGTAAGTTGGTAGGTTTAATTCTGTTTCGGCACTCTCTATCTATCCCGGTTGGGCTGGCAGAGTTACCTTTGCTACTTCCACCTCCTTAACAATGGAACCTCTAGGATATCGAAAATTTTTAAAATCATTTGTCATATTAGTTGTCAAATTGTTCAATAAAAATACAATCGACGTCTTTCGG
>JAOXNN020087102.1:0-32248 GCA_028571205.2 Hydropsyche betteni | reverse complement strand
TAATAAACACTAGATTTAAACTCTTTAGTTCAACTTCTGTATTTATTCTTAGTTTCAATTAAAGATTAATCCAACATGTAATTTGAAGGTGCTGAAATTGGGAGCCTGCAATATTAGCGTGCTTGATCTAAGAGCTGCCTATTTTAAGGGACTTACATATTTTAAAATTCTCAACGATTTGACCTACTGTGTTGACAAAGTATTCCTTCCAATCAAATTTTTGAATGACCTTTAGTCAGATTACTTTTGCTAATATTGCAAATAAACAACTGGATACCACCTGCACAAGATAAGCCACATTCTTCTAGATTCCTAGTAGTTGCTTTTCGGAGAAAAACCAATCAGTCTTAGGGAGTAGTTCGACTTAACACACACAATAATCGATTTTGACATTTGCAAATCTACCTAAAAGCTTTTCAAAGCCGTTCTAGAATAGTCCACCCATTTATAAAAAATATCGTTCTCGAACTGTATTCTTTCAGGTCTTCATCTGGATAAAATATGCAAGCTTAAATCTCTTACTCTCCGTAATTATTATATTATTCAGTGAGATCATTAATCAAGTCATAATTGAGGCTTTCTTCAGTCAACCTTCAAATTCTCTACATCTGCTAGTCAATAGTCTAAGTATTAAATATTGAGTAGATTCCCTAAATCAAACAAAAGTTCATGCTCGTATTGTTTAGTTCTGCTGTCGGTCATATCCGATACCCTAAAGATCGAGCACAAAATCTCAATAAATTATACCTGTTGAGCACCACGATTGGGAACATAGAAGATTTTCCATTCTAAGCTGTGCAGGCAGAGATATATCTACTGTCGAAGAAAACTTTAAGTACTCCTCTAGCTGCACTACAGAAGGCTGCTACCGACCTTGAAGATTTAATTTACTAAGCCTCCCCCATTTCCCTCCGATTTAATAGGAACTGCAAGATGGATATATTAAGAATTTACGAGGATAGTTTTTAGGACTGTAAAAAGATACAAGAGATAATTATTCCTCCTGAACTCCAAACCTTCAATTTAATAGTGTATAGTAAAAGCCTGCGCAGAATAGTTGTGCCATCCTCTTGCATTTCCACTATCAAATCTCTCAGCATAAGTATCATATACAATAATCTAGATTACGAGACACGCAAGTCTTTGTAAGTTGGGAGCGAATACGTCGTGAAGTACACGCTACCCGACAAGCATTAGCCATGCGAAGCTGAGATAGGTTGGTCAGAGTCTATGCCCAACCTACTTTACCTGCAAATATGCCTCAGTGGGTTTAGACTGCCTAAAGATTTCCATAAGTTCGATATGCAAAACCTCATTTTCCTAAACCTAAGTACGTCGCCAGTTATTCAGTATTCTGCGATATTGGATATTTTGTACTGCCTCCCAATCTTAACTCTCTTAAACGTCTGGGACTTACAGGAAACAGGCTTACTCAACTTAATCTAGCGTCCGTTACCCGAAGACTAACCTACCTTTCTGTCGATTACAATCTATTTGAAGCAGTTGTTTGTGTAGATTATTAGCAAACCAGAGGATAATAGAAGGAGGGGGTACTCGTAATCACCCATTAATTGGGGAACTTACAAAGCTTGAACATCGCCTCGAACAGGCTAAAGTAGTGCGACTTAGGCCGCTGCTACCTAATAAAGATAAAATCAATCAACTTGAAATCGAATGACCTAAAATTTGTGAGACTCCCTGTCGGAATACCTTTCCTAAACCTATCTTTAAGTACGTATCCTACCACGTAGATTTTAATATGAAAATCTAAATGATCGAAGCTATATTCCCTAAACAGAATATTACTGTCACTTTACAGAACAACTTAAGTATTTGAATTTTAATCCAGAATACAGCAACGTTTAGTACAAACAAACTGCCACAAATCTAGTTTTTTCTGTTATCAGACAACCAGTAAGTTTACCTGTGTCCAACGATATCCTCTCTTTGTTCAAGATGATAATCACATGTGCTACTGAAACCGAACTCAATATCCTAATCAACGGTTAGAAGGAGCTAGTTACTCTTATCAATAAGCACAACAAAATATCTGAGCTGTCAGCTGCTGAAAGTTAGAAAATTTGGGCAATATGTTAAAAGTGGTTTTAGTGGGACGTTATTCCCTGTGGCCTCTCCTAAATCTTTTTTGGGGTATTTTTAGACATGCATCAACAAACATAGAAATAGCCTTAGCCAGTAAAACTGAAATCCAAAATCAATATTCTGTCGCACATCATTCGCAAGGTTACTTAGCTAGGTGGTGGTGATCACAGTCATCTAAAATAGTTTACGTCAGATCTTTCTACTACAGCCAAGAAAGTGAAAGAACTATTATTTAAAAATATCAAATCAGTTGCCAGGAAAATTCAAAAACTATCTTCAGAGAAGGAACCTGAGAAGTTAAACCAGAAGTGACATAATGAGTATGATAAATGTACTTTATGGATTAGTGACATATATCATTTAACCAGTAGTGTCAAAGCAGTCAGCAGAACAAGTATGACTAGGATAAGCTTCAGCATTTTGTTCTGGTTCTGCAGCTCTTCCCTCTATTTTTTTAGCTCCTACACTTAAACTGCTAATGCCCTCACTTACTACTTCGTCTATATGGAAGGTTCAGACAACTATTCCACTACCTTCTCTACCATTGGTTCAGGTTATGGCTTAATCAACGTCTCTCCATTTTTGGGAAGCTAGACTACGATGGAACTACTCTACTGTTGTATCTTCTGCTTCTTCTGTTCTAGTTTATGCTGTTTGGCTGTTTAGATCTTGACCCTATCAATCATAAACTTTGAGAATCGACCGAAAGCATCCGTTAGCTACTTAGTTGACGAGCTTTCGATAATTGAGCGTACGAACACTGACTTGTAGAAGTCAAAATTTACTATTTTAGTTAGTAGAACCTCTGAATAATACACTCTTTACTGTTCTCCGGCAGATTGTCGTAAGTGTACCTAATATGAATTCTAAATGTATCTGTGTATGGTGCACCCTTATTCTGAACTATCAGATCATGAACGAACTTCTGACTCGATAATACACTGAGAGTTTGCTATTCGAAGGATTCACAGGTTTTGGGAACGAATGGGATGTTAGATTTAGGAATAGCAACCACACTGTAAGATTTCCTTCTAAATGCTAGTGGTATGTCCTTTTTGATACTATCTACATTTCAACCTGAGTACCTTTATTCAGATAGTTAGCTAGGACAGGTTACCAAGTACCAACCTTAACGTCTTTAGCGTTGTTATACTCTTTCCAGTACTAATCAGTGCAATTATACTTCTTACCACCCACCACTATTTCCTTCTAACAGAATATATGCTTGAGCAGGAACATACAGCTAGTGTTCTAGAGTACTACCGACCCTATTTTATTGTACTTCCTCTCCTCAAGATGCTTGTATTTGGTCAGCCTTACCGACTGTTACTGTTCTGTAATTCTGTCCTACACCTACTTCTCAACTATCTAGGGTTGTTAGTGAGCATCTGCCTCATTCTCTGCCAATCTGCTAATAGATATGCTTTTGATAGGGGATACCTCTGTAGATTTCTCTGTACTCTATGGCACTTTCAGTGAGTGATTTCCATTCTATTTTATGAGTTACTTTATACTATCCTTAGGCAACTCCCTTTAGCTAGCATCCTGCGATTACTATTTCTTCTCCTCTTTTTATTACTATTACTCTTCACTGTCGGGACACTTTAGATCGTAGAGAGTGTTCAGAAGTTTGAAAGCTTCGTTCCTTTTGAAGAAGGAAGTAAAAAATACCTATCCGTTGACGGTAGTAAAAGATAGGGAGTTGTCGAATATGATGGCGTTGAACCTACATATACTATGCCTTACCTCTTTTCTATTCTGATAATGTCCTTCTTAGGGATATTTATAAAGGTGTTACCGAAGAACAAATTACCAGCATTAAAATACGAGTGGAAGCACACCCTGTGATTGGTTATGTAAAGCTTACCCTGCAGCATAATGTTGTCATATAGGGCACAAGAGTGGGTCTTTATTAGTTTCTAGCCCTCCTCCATATTTACTTTCTTCTTCAAGAACTCAAAATACTTCCGTTATTTTTCGTCTACAACTCTGAATTACATTTATCTTTACGTTTATTAGTTGATAGTTGCCCTACGTACCATACTTCCCTTAAGTTGAGCCTAATCTGCTATTGAATCTGCCTACTTCTGTAATGTCTCCATATCTGTCGCTGACTCTGGTTTCTTCAAATTTATGTAATCCTCTCTCTGGAATACCTCACTCTCCTACAGCCTGACCTCACTAAGTGCCACATCAGGACTGATTGCTTCTATTGTCTTCTCCTTCTCCATAATCTTCTCGATATCAGTTTTAACTTTCTTCTGTCCCTCCATAAACTCATATCTGAAGTATGTATCATGGTATTAAGTTGCGTACTGGAAGACATCATTGAACGAGGTGAATATTTAGTTGAGCATGGACACCATTTAGGACCTAATCAGCTAGGTATTCTTAGAAAACTTATCTCCGAAGTTATCTAAGAAATGCTTAATAATCATCGATTTCTGGTTGACAGAAGATTTAAGCTATGATTGCTGGTCGGTACTCATCAGCCCGAAACTATTCTCGTCGAAAGAGCTTTTACGGGGAATCATAGGGTCTATCTGCTTAGATAGCTCCTTGAAGAACAAATCCGATAGTTTGGTCTATTAGGCAAGATAAGTCGATATGTGTTCCAGTTTAGCAGTAAGCATTTTATGCAGTTTTTAGTAAATCCTCATACTAGTCTACAGGGCAGAGTTGATGCACCTTAGATACTAAAAGCATTTGGGACCCACTATCTCCGATATCTTCTTCTTGTTCTTCTCGTAGCATTGCTGAACATCCTTTATTAGAAAGTTGGCCATCTTCTCTATATTCTTAGCTTGATCTACTAGGAAACCATGCACTCTCTTCAGTATCTTCTGGTAGGAATAGATTTTCTCTCGAAGATAGGTTTGGTAGTCACCTAGCCACTTCCCGAAATAAACTTTGTGCTAGTCTTTTAAGTACTAACTCTTTTATAGGAAAATAGGATATTTACCAACGAAAGGCTTATCAAACGGATGGAAGCATTTCGATAGTTCCGAATGCTCTGGAACAGAATCCAAGAAGGTACCGATGCGTGTTTTTTACAGTAGCTCCTTTTTGTTACCGATATCCGTGATGATAGACTTATGCAGAGCACAGAACGCACTCAAAGTATTCTTCGCTTCATTAGCTATCTTCTCCCCCACAAACAAGTAGACCGACTTAAACTACCCTCCCAGACTATTCAAATTGGCTAATACTGTCTTCTTATCAGCCCCAACTTTATCAGCCCTCTCCTTAATAATCTTCTCCTCCGAAATTACATTTTTAAAGCTAAGCTCACATTGTTGGTAGCGTTTCAGTGTCTCATCCTTGTTGTAGATAAGCTTTACATCCGACAGAGAATTCTTATAGCTGTTCAAACTATCGTTATTAGTTTTCTGTAGCTTCACGTATCGCTTATAGCTTTAGAATAGGTTATCTTATTTGCTGCGGTACTTCTTGAAAGAGGATATGGTTGAGTCTAGATAACCATTACTCAGTTCATCCAGTTAGACATTGGTAGCTAGATGGAATTCTTTGAGACTGGCCTACTGAGAAGATGTGAAGGTATTAAAACTAATCGACATAGCTTTGAAAATAGTCAGCATCTGTAGGTAGTAGCGTTTGTCATCGTTCATGTCAGTATTTATGAACTGCTCTACAGAGTCTACCTGTTTGAGAGTGTTGCTATTATATAGTTCGGTGCCTTTCGTCAATAGATTGAAATATTAGACCACTGTCATCGATGTTTTCTTCAGCTACTCCACTTTGGTGGTTACCTTCTTAAGGTGGTCCTCGCTTAGGAGGCTCTTCGAAATCAACCCAGAAAATGGACTACTCATTGAAATATTATAATACCTTCAAATAGACATTCTGACTGTCTGCCTTTGATTTAATTTAGCTATATCAAATGTCAACCTACTACTCTGGTCATTAAACGACCACTCTATTAAAGATATTTTAATAATATAAATGAATCTACTGTTTGGTAAGGCCATCTTGTTGGGTTTACTACTCGGACAAGTACTCACTCTCTACGAGGGGAACTCAGCTGTTAAACTCCTTACAGACTAATCATTCCCCAAGATGCTCAAGTCTAAGGGAGTATGGCTGGTTGAGTTTTTCTGTAAGCACACGTGTGAATATTTTAGCTCCTCAGTGTGGACACTGCGTTTCGGCTGCGCCCTAGTTCGAAAAAGCGGCTTCTATTGTCGATGGAGTCATACACTTTGCAGCTGTGGACATGACAAAGTATTCTAATTTGGGCTCCCAGTACGGCATAAGAGGATTCCCCACATTCAAACTTTTTGCTTAGAATAAAAACTCTCCTATTGATTACCAAGGCCAGAGATCAGCCCAAGATTTCGTTCAGTTTTGCCTGAGCCAAACTAAGGACATGATCACTTAGAGAGCTCGGGGGTCTTCTGGGGGATCGGGAGGATCGAAAGGTAAGTCATCAGGGTCCAAAAGTTCTAGCTCAGGAAAGAAGAGCTCTAATGGTGTAATCTAACTGGACGACGCTAACTTCGAGCAGTCTGTTCTTAAGAGCGAATAAGCCTGGTTCGTAGAGTTCTATTCTCCATCGGTACCCTTAGTCTAAATTAGTGTGGACACTGTCAATCTTTGGCTCCTGAATGGTAGAAACTTCCAGGTTTGATGAAGGACAAGGTTAAAATCGCCAAGGTAGATGCCACTAAGAATCAAAAATTCGCGCAAAAATATCAGATAAAAGGATTCCCCACTCTGATGCTATTCCCCAAAGGATCTAAGAACTAGAAGGTAGATTATGAGGGTTCGAGGTCAGCAGAGGATATGGCTTCATGGCTAAACACACAGAGCATCGGATAATAAAAGCGTTAGTTTTTGGAGATGACTCCCTAAAATTTTGGTAAAGAGTGCCAGAAAAACAATGTCTGCCTACTGTTCCTGCTAAGCGACAGATCCGAACTGAAGAATCTCAAATTCCTTAGTGAGATTATGAAGAAGCATGTTCGTTAACCTATCCGATACCTCTACACCACCCAGAAACTGTAATCTCTCGAAAGCGACCTCCTTATTTCCGACAGAGACTCCCCCAAGTTACTCGCCGTCTGGCCCTCCTCAAACTCCTACCGCATTTACAACGGCGCCATGCAATAATAGAACCTATAAGAGTTCATGGGCAAACTATTCGGGACAAGAGGTTGGATAAAGTTTAGTCGTAAACACTAGGAATATTTATTTAATGCGGGTAGTTCCTAACTATGACAGTTAATTAACCATTTATGATTTAATTTGAAGACATCTACGAAATACTCCCTCGGCCAACATCCACCTGGAACAACGATGACCTCATCAAATGGCTCCAACTAAACAATCTAGACATGCTTGTAGACACCTTCAGTAGCTGCGGCATAATTCAGAAACACTCAAAATAGACGGCAGTATATTTGCTGAGTACACCCAATAGAGGATACTGGCTGATTTCAAAGTTACTACACGTACCTACTTGAAACAACTGGTAGAGTGGGTAGAGAAGAAGCGCAACTAATACGACTAGTTCCTATAATAGATGAAATAGCTAGAAGCCTAAACTATCAGGGTACCCCTCACCTAGAAATCCCCCAGCAATAACACCACTAACACCAGTGCAATAAAATAGACCAAATAAATATCTACTAAATCGAGTTAGTAGATACTCAAACCAGTTGTTAACAACTTTGTAGCTAAATCCATACCAAAGCTGAAGACTGCATTGAGAGTTACCATAGTTAGTAAGGATTCCAGCAGCAAAGGCATCCTTATTTAGAAGTAGTAAGCTAAAATTGGTAGGATAATCTCAAACTAAATATTTATTAATTAGGACTCTATATCCAGGTCTCATGCTGAAATTAAGAGGAGGGCAGGAGAGTACTTTATTAGGGATCTCAGTAAGTTTGGGACGTTTGTAGAGAACTTTGGCAGGGTGGAGGTGACTACTAAAAGCCAGTTTCTTGTTGGTAGCAGTTAGGTGGAGATAGTTGGGTTGTCGTTCAATGTGGGATCATTCGATATTAAGCTTAAGCTACTAGACAACAAAGTTAAAACACCCTGTGAATTCAAAAATAGAGTGATTGTTAATTTCGGTAAGAACTCGAAAGACTTACCCAATTTAGTCGACCAGGATATCTGCAATAACCATGCCAGGCTAATCCTCGAATCAGGCAAAGTCTGGCTGTAAAACTTGTAAGGCCCTACATGGTTTCGCCTGCCATCCAACCAATACGTCAAACTCTAAACTACCAACATCAACCTAGGTGGATCCAGATGCAACCTAAAGGTCTAATTGGTTTACAAGTGCAGTGAGTGCGAAAGGATCTATCCTGAAAGCTACACGAATCAGTTATGCGCCAGCTGCTCCAAACCGCGTTGATTGTTTATTCACTTTCTCCTCATAGTTCGCACTGTCTTCTTCTATTTCTATAGCTTGGAAATATTTGTTTTCTAGGTCTTTGGCCCCTCAAAAGATACCTATTTCGGACGATCAACCCATATCGACCCTCCCTGGTTACGACGAAGCTCAGCGTTCTCGGCTATCAGATTGTTATAGAGTTTCATCAGTTGTCTGTAGCCCTCTTTTTCGGGGCACTCTGTTAGGCTCTCAGAAAACTGGGCTATCAGTTACTGCTGTATCTCAAGTATGTCCTTCTTCTCGTTCTACAACTCATGCACTTTCTTCTGCAGGCTACATCAACCAACTGCTTACTTTTAAATCTTTGTATTTTTGGCCTGCAGCAGCTCCTCAATCTATTCTTTGAACTGTTCGTATTATTTGTGTAGTTTGTGATACTTCATGTTCTGGCTTTTACGCTCTTCGGCCAGTTTCCTCTCGTACTCCTTTTTTATTCCTTCAATATGCTTCTCGAATGCTAATTTTTCCCGCTGGAAAGTCTTGAAGCTATTCTACTTTACATCAACCATCGCTCTCCTTAACTATAGATTCTCCTGTAGAAGACTACTAAAATCTAGCTATTGAGACATTTTATAATTAAATGAAAACAAACTTTCCTAGGTTAACCCAACACCAGCAGCACTAGGTCAATGAGCAAGTGATTGCCTAGTACTTCCCTTGGGGATGCAGCGAACTACCTAACCACCCCTAAATAGAAATAGATGGATCATTCTGCAAAGTGTTACACTCAAGCTCAATAGAAAATATTTATAAAGCAATCAAGTACGGAATATGGACTACTAAAAACACCAATTTCGCTTTGTCTATGTTTCTTTTTTAGAAGGCTAAGAAATAAGGTCGTAAAGTATATTATGCGTTAGCCCATATTAATACAAAGGACAGATAAAGGACCATCTATGGAATAGCTGAAGCACTTTCATACCAACCCAAATAACAGTTCAAATTTTGGACAAATATTCAAGAAGACGAATATTTCTTTGGTATTATCAAAATTAAATTCGTGCGAATTGGGAAGATTCTAGTCAAACCTGACGAAGATTATTATTAACAAGAAATCTTCGACGAATACCTGAAAAAACACACCAGGAATCACTTAGATATTGCTGAAATGCGCCAGTTCGATTAATTTTAGGATACTATTCGGTCTAAATATAAAGAGTCTAATCAAAAGTAGTAGTAGAAATTGCTTCTGTAGTTTTCAATCAACGTATTTAAGAAGTACGGAGAATTATAGGCTCAATTTAGAGAGGGTATGTTTAAAAGAAAAAATCACAACTAATAAAGGAAGTAGAAGCAATATGGTAGTTCCCTTCGAGAATGAATTATCAACCAATGTATAAATACTACTGCTGTTGTATTAATTTTCACGGATTTATTAATTGTAAAATAGCTTTAACAACTGATTTAAATTTCAAAGTAATAATAAACACTTTGAACGGATTACAAAGAATATAGAATCTTTGCATTATAAGTGAATTCAAAATATAACCAACATAATTGCAAATTGATTGTTCGTGTATATTCGTAATAAATAACAGGAATTTTTTAGGAATAAGCGACGACATCCAAAAATAAGGCTTTTTGGGTCCTCTTCTCAAGAATTTAGAGCCCCAGAAAGCAAAATCATCGTTCAGTTCACTTGGCAAATAACCCTCAAAACACTCCCATATGTGTCAGCCACCAACCAAACAAAACGACACAAAAGTAAAAAGTTGAATTCACCTCTTTGGGAAGCTTCTTTCAGTTTGAAAACTGCACCAGATTTAGACAGAGATCTGACTGCTTAGGACTCCGCTAAGACCGGACGAATAAAGCTCAGAGTTTCATCAAATAGTCAAGCGTAACAAAAGTCCAGGTCAGTTAGCCAACGTATAAGGAGGCTAATCCGGAACTCATAGATTATTTTTCGGTCGTATCCGCCAGCGATCTATTCAACCGTTACTCTACAACGCTACACTAGCCATCTATGGATGACAGCATCCTTTAAAAAAATATGTAAAAATCCCCCACTCACTTCAATAGTCTTACGAATACTACCCGAACTCTTCAGAACATTATAAATAAATAAATTATCCTCTATTCGGATTTTTGGGAGAACTGAAATTTCATTCTGAAATCTTAAAAACAAAGGCAAAAGGGGCAAAGCCCTATTATTCGGAAAGGAGTAATTGTACTCAAAGATTTTGAAAGCTCACTACGACATCTAAGCTCAGTAAATTCGCGAGTGGCCGGTAAAATAGTTATAAAGGATCATAGCTTTTTCTTAGCTTTTACGACCATCTAACTTATAACAAGTGGGCAGATGTCATGCCAGTTGATGCATCTATCGTATGTTCCCTAGCTACTCGAATAATTGAAGGGTAAAGGCTTGGCACTCACCACAAAGTACACCCAACCGTTCTTAAAGTAGCTGGTAACCTCTCTAAACTGGATTTTATTGTAAGTGGCCTTACCCATGATGAGCTGAGTCTCATAGTTACCCTTAAAAATGCTTTTTTCTCTTTTACTTTCCATGAGAATTTGTGGTTATTAATCAGAGGTATAGGCACATAAACTAACTGGAATTGGATTGGCTAAATGACAAGAAAGGTACAGTTGTAAACCAGTTAGCCACTGTGATCGACCAATTCGACGTCAAACGAGAAATTTCGTTATTTGTAGAGAACATTGCTAGGTTTGTTCCGAACGATCAATTGGAATTTGTAGTCAATTTTCTTAAACAGCTTCTGGACGATATTTTTAGTGGATTAACAATAATGACTACTTCTGGAATGGTTCCTAAATTATTCAAGTTTCTTTACATCTGCTCTTCAACCACTTTTTATTTCTCCTTTGTCTCCCGCAAGGCTCTTTGTATGTCAATCAGGTTTAACTCGAGGGCCTGGCTTTTCTGCATGTCGGTTTGAGTACTTCGATCAAGTGTAGGATGGCCTTATTATTACGCTCAAGGATCTCGTTCATGTTGCCTATTAGCTGCCGAAAATGGTAGCTCAGCGTTGAGCTTTCAGGGTAGATCATCTGGATGTGTATGTGGCCGCCCTCCATCCCTCCTTAATATTTAGCTTGTGATCCCTTATCACTATCACCTCCCTCTTCTTAAATCTCCAAATTAGTCGGATTCATAGTTATGTAATATAAAATAACGCCCCCACTCGACGCCTATGCAACACAAATGAGTCATCTTTCTGCTTTCCCTTATAAGTTAAGTAATCAGTTAGCCCACCCTTACATGGGTAATGATCAATACATTAAATTTGGAACAAAGTCAGCCAACTGGGCTTTGGTTGTTGGTAACTGGTTGAACGAGTAACTGGGGTCCTCCAGGCATAATAGAATAATGTTGATTTGTATAATAAGTGTTACTAATTGTGTACAACGGCGCTCGAATATTGGCAAACTTAAAACTCGTTGTTAGGAGCTGATGGAATAACTGGTCCAGATCGTCGTAAATAGGTCTTTTTGTGAGATTTCATTAAGAGCATACAAATTTATAAAAGAGTTTCAACACCACAGATTAGCAGGACACTGATAAATGATTGTCTTTCATTACTGAGGACTAAATTTAGGCTAATTTCTACCGTTTTATTATTAATTGAATGAGTGTCCACTATGACTCATTGATAACTGTTTGTATTTATCTGTGCAACTTAATTCAATTTATTGATAACTGTGGATAATATCGATGATTTGAATACCAGAATATTTACCTGTGGGCAAAGTTGTTGATTTAGTGTTTGATAAAAAACCTAAATACAATTAGATGTAACAAATTATAAGGTACAGAAGCAAGCTTCTTAAAAGTTGTAAGAGGGCATATCGATGCATTGAAACGAACCATATTTCTAAAAATTTAATCAGAGACTATTATCGAATGTTGATTTGATCAAACATCTACCGACAGTATTAATAGTGAATAGAATAAATTTCAAACTGAAAGAGAAAAGTCATTGGGTCAGCATCGAGCCTTACTTCGAACGTTGAACCCCATCATGCCTCCAATACTTTTCCGAAAGCAGGTTCTTTATCCTGGTTTCTTTCTTAACCCTTATCTTATCCATCAGCATTTTGAAATCGTCTTAAATTTACTAATGCCTGACCCCACTATTCATCGCCTCAAGTTGCGACCTAACCTCCGCAAGCTCCCTCTCCAGTTGGACTACATTGGATTTACGGACTTGATTGCGCCTTAGCGACTGAACCTCCTCTTCCAGTTGCTACGCACGCTCCTGAAGGGCCTTATTCTCCTGTAATTCTGACTCAACTAGGTGATTCTTTTCCCTCAATAACTCTATCTTTTTATTTAGTTCGGATTGCATAGTCTCATTCTCCACTCTGGTCTGTTTAACTTTGGCTACGATCGTGGGGAAGTCTCGTGGCTGCCTAATCTTCAAAGCTAAAGATAGCTGCTCCATCCAATCAACTGTCTGACGTTTATTTTAGTTCCTCAATCTCTCCAGTTCAGCCTGGTACCTTTACTCCTTCTGCTGTAAATCGCTGATCTATCTCATGCATTTTTGTAGGTCCCCATCGCTATCATTTGATACTTTATGGAGCATCTCCTCCAGTTCGGCTATTGCCTTATCCTTTTTCTACAATTCACTGCCCGCTTTCTCTTTGATATCCTCAACCTAATGCTGGAGAGTGTTAACCTGAACAGTCAACAGACTATTATCGTACTTTATGCGGGACAGCTCCTCCTTATACTGCTCCAATAATGCCTCCATATAATATCAATAAGTTAATTCATGTAATCAGTTGTTTCTGTGCCGTCTCTAAATATCCACAAGAGCACTCTGGTATTCTATTGCTTTTTAGTGAGGTAGCACCCGGAATACCAGTTTTTAACAGATTGGACTATCACACTCTGGACATCGTAATTTATCTGCATTCTACATTTGCGTTCGTTAAATAAAGGCATCGATCATCCCCTCGAAATCTTATTTGCAGAACATGTGGCTCGCATTAATACACGTCGTAAACACTGCCTAACTCTTCTGAAGGGTGGTCTAACAAATGCAGCACTTCCCAGTTTTTGGGAGTTCAGCCGACACTAATGGCTTCCCACATACTTTGCAGCTGGTGATTTTTATTCTACTACTTCCTGTGTTTACTGTTTGGTTTAGTTTCTACTCGCACTCTTTGTGAAGTAGGTGCCCACATCTAGTCATCTTCCCGAACCTACTTTATTGACCACATAATGCGCATACTCCCTTAATGATCGTGAACTATAAGATGGCCCCACTGGAGCACAATTAGATGAGAGCTTGAGCAATCTTCTTATGCTCTGCGAATTAATTCAATCGTTTAGAAAAGCCACTCAGAGTCTTAGCATACTATGTTGCTGTCTGCATATTTGTTAATAATACTATGGAATACACATCAATGTTTGGAGTTCTCAACTACAGATGAAAATTGATCAACCTTAAGATGATGCTTCAATTTGTTAGCTTTTTTCGATTTATTAGATTTTTTAGATTTTTTGGACTTCTTTGAACGATTCTACTCCTACTCGTACTCAGGAATCTACAGGGAGAGATGCCGCTTTCGTGGTCTGAGATGAGCTTATCTAATTCTATCCTGTAACTATTGATTGTAATTTTGAGATAATTAGCCAATTTTCCACTCGTACTTTTTCTTCAGCCGACGTTTATACAGGAAAAATGCAAGTACACCTGACCCTACCAAAAACAGAATAACTATGACTATGACTGCAATTGCCCACCCAGGAAATGGAATTGGAGGGATGGTGATAGTCGAGTTTTTGTAAAAGTAGAAGTCAGCTCCTATTTCAAATATATTGGAAACGACAATCGTTGCCTCAGTATTGTTGTTTAGAGTGTTGAGAGATACATAACTTGTAGTATTATCTTTGAGAGTGAAATATAACCGATATAGCCCCTGCAGGGTGTACAGTGACTCGGTATCCTCGATCATTGCGTTGTTTTCTTTAGCGAGTGAATAAATGTTTGAAAAACCTTTTTACAAATACGCATAGCCTGTCTTTATATTGTAGGGAGTCTTCCAAATACTGTGAATTACTATGCTCATTTGCATCCACTTCACGTCTAAGGCAAAGTTATCAATAAGTATAGTGATGAATCCTGGCTAATAGAAAGGGTTGTTGACTGTAGAGTCGAAAGTTACAATATCGTAACCGGAGCTATTTTGAGGGGAGGTTCTATTCATCAGGGGTTCCAGCCTGAACAGTCTGTTATTCTTATAAAATAAATACTTAAAAGAGCAGATATTAGGATAGATAAGGTATGAGCTTGTTATTGACCTCCAACTTAACTTGTAGGGAAAGGAAATTCGTGTTGAGTACATAGTAGCATTTATATAATTGAAGCTATCCGTATAGACCATGTATATCTGGATAGGATCCCCCAGAGTTGCTATCCAACTAAACAGTAGTGAGTTCCAAGTAGTAGTTTAGATTATTAGAGTCAGGTTAATATTCGATAGTTATGGATCGATAGGCGTTTTGAATCGAAAGTCCATTGAATTCTGCGACGGGTTGCCATTAGCTTAAATCCCAACAAGCGAGCACCCGAACATAGGTTTAGAGGTATACGAATTATCGAAGGTGATTATTCGAGAGGTTGGTCCAAGTGAGGGAGCCATAAACTGAATTCTGCCTAAATTAAGGACTGCTCACCACTTTAGACAGTCTTGATGAGGGCAAGCGCAGCATCAAACTACTGAGACCTGCCGACCTGTACGCAGAGTAGAATGACCAAACCAAACTACTTTGTTATATCAAATAATCTCATATACATTATTAGAGACTAATCTCATCCTCAATCACTCTTTCTTGAGGGACTTACGTAATGTCCGTTGTACCTACTCGATGCCCTATCCGATCATACTCAAGTTGTTGTAAATGAATATGAATAGGAATACTCCGAAGGCTAATAAGGAGAATAGAAGGTGGTACAGGTACTAGAACTTGGCTGGGGGAGCAACGGTTGCATCTAGGATGTGCAGAACTACGGTTAATATGTACATTGGGATTCTAAAGATTTTGTTGTAAAGAACTCTCATATAACCTGCAAATGCTCTAAACTGCGGGAAAGGTAGCCCTTACTGTTCAGCTTTTTACAGTTGCCAGTTCTCTTCTTTCAAGTACTTCATCTATCTCAACAGTCTGACCGCCATAACTCCGAAGAACAGATAAGCGATATTAACCGCAAAGTACTGTAGGGCTTGTCCATCTTATCTCAGCAGGTGGTACATTCCGAACGAAGATAGCATAATGAAATCGAGCGCAAAGTTCCCCAGTCCCTTCAAACTTAGGGTAACAAACAGCAGTGGCACTAGCACAGTTTTTTAGTGAACATGGTACGAGAAGAAGAAGAAAGCCAGACTAATATTAGTTAGTGCGTAGAGGAAGAACTTAGGTTTAGGCAGAATTATGTTTACGAACAGAGAAGGAATGCTCGCAAACAGACTCAGTAAGGCACAGAATAGCAGCAGTACTTGCCGATCGAACTTCTGTTCCCATTTCATAATAATATCGGTTGCACACCAGAAGTTCCCGACTTTTAGCTGGTAGAGTCCCCTGTGTACTGGGAATATAGCTTGGAGAGGTTACAGAATCAGTCTCCAGTTCTCCCACGAAATCCAGGGCAGCCATATCACCGCTGTAACTCCCACCACTATCCAAGCATAAGAAAAGACTACAGTTAGAAACTCAATAAAGTTGTATCTTTTAAACTCGAATTGGTAGTTAGCTGGGTTGATCATCCTACTAGAAAACAGGGCCTTTCCTAATAACATGCTGAAGAAGGCTAGTGCGTAGTACATTGCCATTTGTTTGGTTGATAGAGCTGCAGTAAATAGTATACAGGCTATAAAATCGTGTCCATAGATAATACTCATGTATGCTGCTAGCACTAACCCTAGCATAACACAGTTGTACTGGAAGTGACCGTGATCAACCAGTAAAAACCCAGGTACACACAGAATTAGCATAAGGAGGATATTAGTGATCCTTTGATTAAGTTTTAAATTTAACAGTAGTATTATTACAGGTATGTAAAAGAGGAGTATGTCTGATACTAGAACAGTCATCCTCATGTATATTCTGAGTCGGGGACTTTAGAATCCCTGCTGTACTGCCAATCCCTCCGGAGCGAATATCTTCATAAGTTTGGCAAAAGCATAGGAAACATGTCCAGCTATTGGTGGGTAGTCCAGCCTCCACCAAGGTTCCGGTAGAGGTTCATGGTACCAGCTATGGGCTGGCCTATGATAGGTAAGACTCATCCAGTTTCTCTGCGCCTCGAAATCCCCATAGTTAGGTGGATCATTCTCCCCAGAGTATCCCCCTAGCCCTACCAACAACCTAACCAAAATAGAGAACCCTACAATAATCCAGAATGCTTTGGGGCTCCCAGCAGCATCATACAGAAAGTTTTTGTTAACATCAGACTAGTAGACAAGGGTAAGGCTAATCTTCTCCAAAGCCTTATTGGCTATATCCGACAATCTCATAGCCGGAGTCCACATCCCAAGCAGTTAGGAGATGGATGCCTTAGTAGCACTATTAGCTTTGGTGAGAAACCCCTACATTATTCCTCTGTTACTGTGGGTGGACTAAACGAGTAGTGAGGCTCCTCAAACGGGTAGTTCTTCGATAGACTGATTACGAATGGCAGCTTCTCTATTAATTTGTAGTTCAACAGAAACACGATATCTTTAGAACCATCAGGGTTCGATATTAGTTCGAATTCGTGCTGCTGTTTTATCATATCCATTTCCTTCTGGAACCTCAATGCACTGATACGGGTGTGGTTACCCGTTTCCTCCTGCTACCTTCTCAGGTTGAGCCTTTGCGCTTCCTCCTCCTCCATAGTTATAAATTATCTAAATGTCATATCCCCAACCAAATCCAAAGCCACACTACCATCCAACAACAGTGTGTATGTGGAATAAGTTGAAGTGGTCAAATGGAAAAGAATAGCAAATTAAATAAAATTACATCTTACATGTCAGACTAGAAAGCCACTTCCCGTCAGAAATATCTAAAATTCACAACCGACAGCAAGCCTCCCCAGAAGGTTCCCCCTCCCCAGAACAAGCTCACCCTCAGTTTGGAGCCAGATTTAACATTCTGTGTGTCCACTGATAAAAAATAAACTAACCCTGGTACCCTTAATGATAGGTTCATCCCTAGTCGCAAGTCCTCCAAAATGAGGTACTTCATTGAGGATGTGCGTACTGATTGCAAATAGAAGTAGCTGTAAAACCTCTGCAACATCTATCGGAAGCATGTGCTTAGTCTGAATGGCATTAACAACTTTGAGTATGGGTGCTCCAACGAGAACGATCGGCACTTCGCCATATCGGATTACCTTAAAGAACTCAACCACTCCACTTCGGAGTAATATAAGAAAATAAGGAAAATACCCAAAACTCCCTACAAAGTATTGGATGCTCCTGCTCTTCAGGACGATTTCTACCTCAATCTTATTGATTGGTCCAGTCATAATATTCTTGCTGTTGGGTTGGGATCCGCTGTTTATTTATGGGCTCCTTAAACAGGCAAAGTGACTAAACTATGCGACTTGTCCTTCACTGACTCAATATCGTCGCTAGTTTGGCTGAAGAGAAGCAATCACTTAGGTAACATACTCTTAATTTAGCTGTTGGCACTAACCTGGGGTAACTACAGCTGTGGGATACTACAAAACTGCAAAAATTAAGAACTTTTCCAGGTCATACTTCGAGGATCGGGTCTTTGGCTTAGTGTGGAACGCTACTTACTTCAGGGTCCAAGGATAAGAACATTCTGACCAGAGATATTAGAAGCAGCGTTAACTACATAAATAAACTAGTGGGGCATAAACAGTAAATTTGTGGACTCAAGTGGTCTTTCGATGAACAGCAACTGGCTTCTGGAGGCAACGATAACAAGCTGTGTCTGTGGAGTCCTCACTCCATCCACCCTATCTTCAAATTCAATGACCATCATGCAGCTGTAAAAGCTTTAGCTTGGTCACCCCATCAACACGGTTTACTAGCTTCCGGGGGCGGGACAGCAGATAAGACAATTAGATTCTGGAATTCCCTCTAGGGTAAGCTCCTGAATACGGTTGACACTGGTAGCCAGGTCTGTAATCTAATGTTCTCAAAAACCGTAAACTAAATAGTTTCCACCCACGGATACTCTCAAAACCAAGTTACCATATGGAAATACCCCTAAATGGAAAAAATCACAAGTTTATCAGGTCACAGCTACCGAGTGTTGTATTTGGCGATGTCTCCTGACGGCAAGACTATCGTCACAGGTGCTGGTGACTAGACCCTGCGTTTCTGGAACGTATTTCCAGCCAACCAGCAGGACACTTAGATATGTAAGATGTACGACTCTAAACTAACTGAGAACTGTGTAGCTATTCGGTGATATAAATATCCAAATAGTGTTTTATGTTATATTGCTCCTCTAAATATTCAATAAAATGAGAACACAGCATCTCCATAACCTTGTGCTCCAGAGATACCTTCCGACGTACATAGGCTAGGACCAATAGTAGTTTCCCAGGCACTTTTAACCAGCGTACAGAATACCCTTACCCAAAATGCTTAATTAATCTATGGCTGAGAAGACATTCTAAAATGTTAATGCTATCACTCATCAGTGGTAATAGCCGACTTCTCGGAGAGATAAACATTAGGCACTTCCCTAAGAAATTACCCCATTTAAGAGCAATAAGCTGTAAATAGAGAATTGTATCGACTACTCGGATTTCGTACATGAACAGTACAGATAGAAGGAGTTATCCAAGTATTTTTGTTGTTAGAGCAGATAATTAGTGGCCAAAAGGCTAATTTAAATTTAATAGTAAAAACTGAAGAAAAAGGTTGTAGTGACATCATAGAAGGGTGTACACTCAATACTCCAGGATCTAATCACCCAGATACAAAGCATTCTGACAGCTAAGCAATCCCAAAAGATAGTCTATTACAGAACCGAAAGCCCCTACGCTTTAGACAGCCTAAAAAGGCTAAACTCCAAGTTAACAGTCCTCGTCTCCTAACTATTCGAGCTGGTAATAGGAAAGCCCATCAAAACAATAGAACAGCCCTAAACCACGATGCTTTTACTATAGTTCCGTCATAAAAAGTCCCACGAAGGACACCCTACCAAAGATATCCTCAACCTGATAGCAACCAGCCTTAAAATGGTGGTGCAGGAGTAGAGTAAAGTATTTGGTAACTTAGGGTAGTGGAAACTCAAAGAAGCACAACTAGAGGGCGGACAGGCAGCTTAAATAGGAGGGTGATGTCATGCATCTTAATAAATATTAAATCTTTATCCAAATACTCATGGAGGAAGCTGGAAAAAATGCTCTTGTGATCTCTACCGACGGTTCTAAAAAGGCTGTCTCTGCCTTCCGTTACAGTAATACACTAGCTTATTCAGGTTGTGACCTTTTCAAGCGCTGCAACTACTTTTCGCAGATTGTTGCGTTGTCTATTATCGATCCTAACAAGGAGTACAAAGTGACCGATTACCAACCTAAACACTTAGAGGAAAGCCTCAAGAACTCCCTGCTCAGTAGAGTACATCTAGAGTTATTTAGTTCCCTCAATCCAAATACAATATCATCATGAGACGTAAGGAGGTTGACTCTAAGCATGATGTTCTTAAGGTGTCTAAATAGCAGAATGCTGGGCTGCTGGCTATGGGGTTCCACGGTCGTAAATCTGATAGCAGTACTGGATAGGGAAAACACACTCTACTAGGTTCTGCAGTAGAGCATGGTATGACATACTCGTCAACTCCTCTGTTGGTTTGCAAGCTTTAGTACAAGGAGAGGGATCATCGAGTGTTTGCAGTATGTTTGGATGGTTCTAAGAAGTCAATAGGAGCATTAGAATTTGTGCTAAACATAGCAGCTCCTGACGACTAAATCGTCGCCTTATACGCTCCTTTACCATGTACAACTCTATTAACTCAGCAAAACCCAAGGAATAAAGAGACCATATCTAAAAAGCCATTTCAGACTATAAACGAGTCAAGTACATCGAGCTACCGCCCAGTACCGACCCCACAGTCACTCTTATTTCCTACATAAATGAGGACCCCACTTACACCTTCGACTACGTTTTGGTACCCCAATCCTAATACAGATCGGTTGCAGCGGAGTGAGAGCCTAAGCAGAGAAGCAGAAGTTAGTGGGCAGAACCGCAAGGAAAGTGCTATTGGAGGCTAACAGCAATATCATTATGTTTCCTTGATTATTTGTGTCAGAGATTAACTCAGAACAATATTATAATCGAAGCTCTTCATGTTCGTGAACTACAGAAACTAAGGATCTATCGACAATGCCTGTCGAAGCATGCCTTTGATCTACTACAGCCTGATGATGCTGATGTTCCTGTTGATGCTTGTTGACTTAATTTCGGGATGGCCGACTACGTATTTGGCGAATTTGACTCCCCTGACTATCCTTAAATACCAGGTCTGGAGAGTTCTGGTTCCTTTCCTCGTAGACTCAATCATTGGTGTGCTGTTCGGGCTTCTCGGCCTATACTTTCTGCTGCCTGACTACGTACATTTCAAATAACGAAGTAAAGACGATACTCTTCAACATTCACTCTAATAGATCTCCTACTCCAGAATTTCATCCTACAGACAGTCATCTGTCTGCTGTCGATGATAGGTTACGCTATGAGAATCGGTATGGCTCAGTCTATGGGACTATGGGGACTTTGGATGATCCACACTGTACGCTGGTGTCTGGAGGACCCTGAGGGGCAATCCAGAATCATGTGTTTGCCTTGCACTGTTAGCCGAAAGTATCTTCCGTTATTCATTCTGTTGATTAGCACCTTAATGATGGGACCACGACTGGACATTTTTATAGCTATAGGCCTAGGATATCTGCAAGGGTGGTACTGCAAGGGCTACCTCATAAAACTAAACATTAATACGATTCGATGGTTTGAGTATGTGTTACCGAACAGTTTGAAGAGCAGAACAGATTTTTACAAAGTGTAACAATGCAGTGGAGAACTATTAAAGGTGTGTAAGATCAGTTTGAGTCAATTCAGTAGTTCTTAAAGCCTTAATCCACAAGCATCAATGGCTCCGGCGATTATTCTGGGAACAGGGGTAGCTGTCGATCCAGGAAATAAGCAAACAGTGTCTATCGATGACGTGAGAGACCACTGGGCAAGCAAAGATGAAGATGGTAGTAACAGCAGTGAAGGAAGTAGCGGATTGTCAGGTGCGTCAATGCTGAGCGAGGGAAACAACCTGATGAGGTGATCCCACAAATTCAATACATATGCAATATTATTTACTATCAGTCAAGTAGAGTGCTCAAGCACCGATAACAGGTTAGCAGCAATAAGGTTACCTTTATGTTTTTAGTATTTTTTGATAATACCGTTGATGGTTTTGAGTTGCTACTTCTAAATAACCATCTATCTTTTGAAAGCGTAGGAGTAACGTTGAAGGATGATCGACAGCTTCTAGATTAGATCTGTGTCGCTCGTCTTCTGTAAGATGTTAATCAGAATACTGTAGTTGTCGAATTCTGATAGTCGACTAAGGAACCTTTACAGGAACTCTGTAGTGCTGTATTCAAGGCAGAGGTCGACAATATTATAGGATTCGTGGTTGTAGGCTTTGACTAGAAACAGCGATGTGAACTAATAGTTAAGGAGATGCTATTTTATTTATTTATCTTAGGAAACTAAAGAGGCTACCGTATTGAGAGACTGAGTGATCTATTCCGATGTCTATGCCAGTAGAACCAAGAGAATGGAGAAAACAACAGTAAGATGGGTAATAATAGGATTTAGTTTAAGTATTTTCTTTAACCATTTCTCACATCTGCTGTACAAGTCCCTACAGCTCGGTCCTATCTTATCTTTATGTGGTTTACTCTTGCTGCGAGCAGGTTACTGACTGATTACCCCTTCAAGGATAACATTCTTCTGTTTAGAATAGTCACAGTTAAAGAAGAACAGCTAGTTCTTAACAAAGAATTCAATAAACTCTGCACTCCCCACTGCAATACTCTTCTCAAACTTCTACCATAGAATCTCTTTCAGCATCTATAATGATAGCTCACGAAGGCGAGCTTAGCTAGGGTAGAACACTTCCGATACTTCAAAATCCTCAGGTTTGTTTTACTATTATCTGTAAAACCTTACTATCTTGGGCATGGATGTGTTGGCTGTCTAAATAAGGCAGCTCAACAGTTTTATGCAGGGAACATGCACAGCTTTCTGGTTTGGCTATTTATGTTATGACACTGCAATTTATTTGGGTACTTACTTTTCTTTTACAGTAGTCTTCTCCTTCTCAATACTTTATATTTTGAGAGTTAGTTCTTTAATTAATTAGTCCTTAACTGCTACAGTTTACTTCACACTCACTATTTTCTTCTATAACTTAGCTAGTTTATCCTCTAGCCCCACCTGTTTCTTCACTAACGCTTCTTTCTCAGCTAAAAACCCAGCTGATAGCTAATTCACCTCTTTGCACTTGTTTTTGTATTCATCCCTATCCTTCTCTACCCTCAAAATCTTCTATTTTAATCGAGCTTAGTGACTCTTTTACTTCGTCTTCACCTTATTAGCTTCCTCTATCCTGCTCTCCAGAATTTGTATTTTGTACCGAATGTTTCTCTCCACCAGCGCAGACTTCTTATCCAACTGTCCGTACTGTTCCTCCAACAACCTTCCCATTTTCTGCTCTAGTTTATCATACTATTTTACTATCAATCCTTTCAGTTATTTCTCCCTCGTCAATATCTCTTTCTCCTTATTATGCAGATAATTCTCTTTATCTTTCAGCTACTTCGCTTTTTTAGTTAGTTGCTACTTCTACACTTTTATCTACTTCTCCACTTTCGAAAACTAGTCCAGGATTCTCTAGTGCTCCAAATTGGCTGCGTTAGCCTTAAACTGATACTTAATCTCCAGTAGATTCTCCATTAAAATATGCCTCAATTCACTTTCCTTTGTGAGGACAGCCAGTGCGTTTATGGATACTGTAGTCTCGTCAGTTGTGGTTATCATCTTACCTAAACGTTTCCTCAACATTTGTATCTGTTCAGCAGGTACATCTTTATCCGGAAAGAAGTATCTGACAGCCTTCCCTACAAATTCCTTCAAAGCTATCTTGGTGGTTTGATTTTAGTAGTCGGGGAACACCGCCTCTAAAAAAGCTCTTGTCTCCTAATTCCTCACCAAATAGTCATCTTCAGCTGTTAGCACTCTACTCTCTCTCTTCCTCTTTGTATCCCTCTTCTGCTCTGTAAACTCTTCCCCTCCACGGTTATCAATCTCCTCTAAGTTCCTCTACAGCTCTTTTGAAAAATCATCTTCACTTCGCTTGTTCTTGGGAAGACTGCTGAACTGCTTGGATAGGTTCCTCCTGCATTCCGGCGAAGATTACTCACTCGCCTCATCTATTCTATCGGTAGCGAACATTTAAAATCAATAAGCTTATAATAATGAGGAGATCGATACAAATGGAGACAACTGTCGTGTCTTGCTGTTGTTTTGAGCCTTTCATCAGTGATAACTTGGAAATACTCTGGTAGACGCCTATCAAAAGACGTAGAAAACTGCATTTAGTTTCTCAAACCCGTAGTAAAAGACAATTATCTGTGCAGTAGACACCTTCAATGATACTCTTAAATCCAGAAGCCCAAAGCACCCCAGAAAACCAAAATGTAATGAGTCATCGAACTAACCTTACCTTAAATGCTTCAGTTATAAGCGAACCAGCGACTGAAAAGAGACTTGCAGCTCCATAATTGGTAGCACCCTAACACACTATCCCAATACTATCCCACTAATCAAGATCCTAAAGCTCACGTTCTATCGCTAGTTCTCTAAGGTCACAACCAATTTAATAACTACATCGGATAAGTGGTCTTTAATCACCGTACAACTAACCCTTTCCTTCTTACACTATCCAATCGTAGCTAGGTAGAAGCTTCATTCGCAATAATATAAGATAGCAAAGCGATGCTTAAAGTTAAATAATGTAATCCTAATTATCTATTCCAATAATAGTTCTTGGTAATGGTTATCAACTAAGAAGCCAGATTAGTGATCGCAGCATATCCTAACTATATTTCTAATGCAAGCAACCTTTAGGATTCACTTAGACATGCTGTGTCTGCCAATAGGATCTACAGGGTGGAGAGGATATTTGCAAAACCAGGTGCCTACACTCTTATCACAAAAACTGTATTCGAGACTGGCTTCAGGTTAAGACCTCATGTCCACTATGCAAGATAGATTTAAGCTAGATCTGATTTGATTAGAATTAGTATTGTAATAATTGTCAGCTTTACCTAGGTGCAGAGGAACAGTTAATAACTTTTAGGAGCAGAGCGAAATTATGTAATCTTCAACATTACAAATACGATTTATTATCTTTAAAATTATTGCGATTAGATGCTTAGCCCTTCCAAAATGTTTTCCTGCGTTGATGCCAATGCCATCCTCAGATCGCCCATAAACGACTCTAAAGCCCTAAACCACTGGTCTATTGGAAAAGGCAGTAGTCGCTTCCCTAAACAAAAAGGCCTCTAGTATATATCACCCTCAACTCAGTTGTGACGCAATTTACAATCTTCCGCATACCCGAGCCAAAAGAGCACCCAGTACATCATCCCATAACAAAGGCTTTGGTTACGGCAAGAAAACGGACCTGGAAGTAGGCAAGAACCGACACAATGTATCACCACCACCTGATACCTACAACCTGAACACCTTCATAGATACCAATAAGCTGCACAATACGGGATTCAACCTAGCAATCGGAAGAGAGGTATTCCCTGCTGTAATTAAGCTTACAACCCCACGAAGTTACATTTAGTTGTAGCCGTGCAAGGTATTTATTTGTTTTAATTCAGATGCCTGGTCCAGGAACAGTAACTCATCCCTAATTCAGTATGAAGAGTTCAGGATTAATTAGAGTCCCAGGTGGACCATGCGGCCACGTACTTCTATGGAATGTAAATGTGAAGTTATTTAGTGTATCCCAAAACTAGCCAGAAGGAGGTCCCAGGACCAGGAACCTATAAACATTACGAAGCAATTAGTCCAGAGGGCAGATATTCCTACTCGAAGTACAAGAACAGTCTTACTAAAACATGGAACCCCAAACACTCTAAAAGATTCTACAAGTCCAGTATGTAGATTTTTAACGCAGCGACTGATGTACCTGGTCCAGGTACTTACCAGCCTAAAAACGACATTCAAGGTTCCGGGTAGTATATCCTCTCCAATAACAAATCTCATGGCCATCGAGCATTTTTAATGGGTCGAAGAGGAAGTTTTGTCGATATCCCTGCCAAGCGAACCCAAAGTAACCCATAGTCTAAATCAGCTCCTGGCCCTGGAAGCTACCGTCTTCCATCGGACTTCGGCATTTACGACCACCTGTACGAAAGCAACTGTTCCCATGTACTCCACAGCAGCAGCACAAAGTACCATAATGCTAAAGTAGTTTATCTGCGAAGCTCAGCCAGAGCCAAATTTAAACAAAATCGGACTTAAGAACCCCAGCCACTGCAACTCCCAGACAGTGATAAGCCTTTAATATTAATTTATCGTTAAATGGTTGATGTGGCTGCCAGTTGCTTTTAGAGGTTTTATGATTCCGTCATTAAACCTCGTGTAAAGGACGGTATCATCTAGGCGTAATGGACGTACTTCCTCTCCCTAATGAAAAAGTATTAGACTGAGAAGGGGCGCATAGACATGTATCTCGACATCCTCCAAAAATAGTCCTACCTAGCAGCAACACTAACCACCAACAGTCGGCAGCCACTGTAGACAGTCAAAAACTATTTCAACCACACCCAGCAAATTTAGACTGCAACTCTTGCGAAAACTTTATAAGAAAATCCTAGATTTTAGAAGAGCGTATCTAGATAGAAATACAACACAGTTAAGATTAGAACCTCGCATAGGAACCTATCGGTATTCGATGAAAGTGGAATAGCTCCCAAACGGAATTGGACTGACCTGGACGAGAACAAACCCAATCGAACCTAGGTTCCTCGTATCCGTAAGCGACTGAGCACACCCAGTTCGAAACCCCCATAGAAACCTTCTCATACCCAGCTAATGGAATCAGTGTATAGTTTGCTGCATGTGTTCGAGTAGGTGCAGTGTTCTCTCTGAATATAATTTATTGTAAATATAACTGAACGATGGACTGGAGGAATAGATTCAGCAATATAGTCAACAAGTTCAAGGGGCAGTTGTTCGCCAAGAAGGTGGAACACTTTGCCTGGGTTTACCAGTGTGTAGACCAGTTCGATTCGAACAAAACAGGAGTGCTGAGTTTACATGACTTCAATCTCTTCCTTAATAAGATTGGAGTGTTCCTTACTACGCAGTAGCTGCGCACTATCAGAGATAAGTTTGACTACAATAACGATGCTACTATCTACTACGTGGATTTCCTGAACGCTGTGAGAAGCGAAGCCTCTCCGAAGATTCTAGAAACTATCAAAGCAGCCTACCAATTCCTGGACTCAGGAAGTAAAGGGTAGCTGGAGCTGGACTACCTCCTCACCAGGTATCAGTCCCAATACCATCCACATATCAACACAAGAAAGAAGTTCCCAGAGCAAGTTACGCAGTAGTTCGATACAGGAATAAAGCTTAAATCGACTAATCATAAGACAGTTACCTAGAAGGAATTTACTGACTATTATTTGGATCTAAACTCGTGTATGCCTATCTAGAGAGAAGACTTCTTCACATAGCTCATCCTTAAAACCTGGGGGTTGACCTTTGGACCAAACTACGTAAGTCCCCAGCGTGTCCAATAGATAGAGGATATTCTGTTTTAGAAGGTACGGCAGAAAACTGGAGAGAAATACAGCTAGGGCTTCGCAGCCAAGGCAGCCTTCAAATACTTCGATTTAGCCGATTCAGGAGAATGCAGCCTCTAACAGTTCTCCAGTGCCCTTGATAAGTTCGGTTGCAAATTCTCCAAAAACTAGGTATCAACTTTGTTCGATAAATACGACATTAACTGTTCAGGTACACCTCTTCTTATGTAGGCACGATCACATACAACTAGTTCTGTAGGATGTTCAGCTTGATAGGAGCAAGAGGTCCCAGTCCAATCATAAATCCTCTGACCACCTTAGGCAAGAACTCCATTGGATTTAACCAGCTGAAGACTAAGTGATGGATGGATATAAATTTAATGACTAATAGTAACCCCTACAAAACAGTCAATGGCCTCACACACTCACCCTCGGCTCAGCAAATCTGCACCATAGGAGTGTATATCTTGGAGATTGTCCTGCACTCCATCTACATCCTGCCACAGATAGTCCAGTGGTAGTTCGTAAGTGTTCTCTCATGCAGATTACTTCCATATTCCTGTACTGCCTACTGATTATCACTATCATCCTGTATATGTACCTGATGCTGTTTGATCCAGTAGATATGGGTGTTCAGTAGCAGAAATCGATGTAAGCTGATGGGTTCATTACTCCTAAAAAAGGGTAAATCACGAGCAAACACTGTATATACTGCCAACGATCAGTGGCGCTATCCTCTAAGCACTGCTCAGTATGCAACCGATGCTGCTACGAGTTCGATCATCACTGTGCATTCCTCAATAACTGTATTGGAAGCAGAAACTACTCCTAATTTCTTGCTCTTACGTTCGTGGCAGCTATCTACCAACTGCTATTTGTCTATCAGGGTATGTTTGTGTTCGTCAAATATCACAACTAGATTGATAGGGAACCAATGTACCTATTGGGTAGGGTAGGTGACCTAAAATGGGCGGTGCTATTCATCAGTATTGTTGGTTTATTGGTGCTTATTCTACAAATTACGTTGCTAATCCTCCATGGATATCTAAGGTGCCTCCTCGGTATGTCAACATACAGATGGATAAAATAGGATTCTGCTCCTAAGAAATAGGCAACAGCAAGCACGAACTTCAGTCCAGCTCCCCCTATTACCGCTGCCAACGTTCAACTGGTTATTGAATGATAATTGATGTTTAATATTTACAAGTAATGTAAAAAAGTTCAGTTAATGATGGGATTCTGAATGGTTTTAGCCTTCTCCTTTTTGTTCATCATTTCGCAGAACTGGATGTGCCTGTCAGCTACATTATGATTGAAGTGTCTCTTGCATATTTTACATTGCTTGTAGGTGCTACGAGTTTTCTCTCTCTTTTTGGTGGTATAACTTATTTCCTCCGTAAACTGCACCTTCGGAGGGCTATAGTTCTACTTAGTATGAACTGACTTATGGAATGCTGGTTTGGGCTATTTAGTCTCAGTGTGGATCTTCCACTGTCTACCCTCTTTCTATTGTCCCTTATCCTTTCCAATATCTTTAGGCTTATGCTTCAGTACGTACTCGACATTGAATTTCCCCTCCAACTCTATTCGATCATCCTATAGTGTTTCTGTGATGCTCCTTCCAATAGTGTTCATAATAACTTTACAGACATTTTAGTGGTTGGCCAATTTCTCTTTATCTATTCTCTTTCCACAGCCATATTTACATAGTACTTTGGTAACTTCCGTGTGGGAGGGTACCAACCTATACAGTACACCCGGGTTAGAAATTGGCACACAGTTCTCCATATCCTTCTATTTCTATTTGTCTCCTCCATAGAAATAATAAGGGTTTTGATATATATCGTACAGAAGTTTCTATCGGGCAGATTTGCAAGTCGTTCGAAGGGATGGCAGTTCATTAATAGACAATACTTAAGAATGGTTGGAGATGGGTATGCTTCGGTTTTAGTGGTACTAGGGATGGCGTGCCTTGAGGAGTTTTAAGGAGCTCTGGACTTCCAGCATCTAGTCTTTATGATGTTTAGGAGAGATTGAGTGTTTGTAGAGGTACTACTCGACCGAAAGGTTCTGGTCGGCTATAATACCTCCGCACATTCCGAGAGGGGACTTCATTACAGGGCCTAAATAGTGGTTTTTCATTACGTTTATTAAAATATCGATAGCCCAAGCTGCCTGTATAAATATAAAATTATCAGGCAATTAGCTTAATACGCTAAACGTCTCTTTTGATATCCTCTACCTCCCTGCTTTTCCGTTGGGCCACCATTCCTGCCTAGTCTATTGTCTTCATCATATCATACTCTTTCCTCCGAAGGTCGAATACATGGCTGTCCAGGTTGTTTACAATGTTCTGTAGTGCCTTATTTTAGGTCAGAAGCCTTTATCTTAACTAACCTTGCTTGGCCAACTAGTTTTCCATTATCTTAACAGCAGCGTTCTTGGTCTAATAGTTAACAGTTGCCTGCTTCCGGTGGGTTTATTCGGTCAGGAGTCTGTCCGCCATGAGAGAATACTTCTTTTCGAGATCCTTAAGGGATACTTTATAGCCCTCTATATTCATACTCAAAGAGTATTTCTCACTTTCCAAAGCCTTCAGCTATTACTCTAACCTTCTAATAATTTGAGCGTCATTAGCTTTACCAGAGCTTATCTAGCTGAGAGTCTCCTCCAGTTCCTCCTTTTCCCTTTTCAGCGCATCCCTCTCCTACTCTATTCTGTCCTTCTCTTCCGTCATCTTCTCCATATCCTCCTTTAATTTATTCATCTCTTTCACTAACTATTCAGTCTACTTAGCAAACTTCTTCCTAAAGATTTCCTCAGCTTCATCCACCTGACTCTTCAGTTCCATAATCTCCCTCTCATATCTATTCTGCTGCTCCACCAGCTTCCTCATCCACTGCATCTGTTCAGCCTCTAGTGCCTCCCTCAATTTCTTCTCCTGCCCTCCCAACAAACTAATATTAACCTTCTCTAAAAAAGCTTTCTATTCTCTAAGTTTAACTATCAGCTGTTGCTGGTTCTCAATGTTCTTTCTGAGAGCCTCATTAACTTTAGATTGTTGGCAACAATAGTGGTCATTATCGCAGTGTTGTTTGGTGTGCCTGCAGTATCGTTAAGATTTGTTCATGGAACTAATAGTGCGTTGGTAAGTTCTATAATAACTATCATTCTTAATGATTTAACTGCCTAAGGAAATAGGACTTGCATCAATGATTCCTGGGCAAAAGTCTGGTAGGTAATCACAGTTAAGTGCTACTTCGAACAAACCGCAATTCAACATGAATCTTACTCCTCTGACTTACATTAAACCAAAGCCATCATCCAGTCTACAAGCTATTACCAGAAGCCAAAGAGCATTGTAGAGCTAACTTTAGAGTAAACCTACAGAACTAGAGCTTCGGATATAGCAGCTACGATTGAAATTGGAGCCCAATATGGCAGTATCCCGTTCAGTCTAGCTATTGGTTGAATTGAGTTAAAAACAAATCGAACGAATCTAGCTGGAGTATTTTGGCTAAAGCTAATCTCAGAAGTGCCTGCTTTACAAACAGAGCAACCCTGACGACAAAATCAAATTGAAATAGATTGACAGATAGATTAACTTTCGGGTGCTAGCTGCACGACATACAATTGCTTTGAGAATGTACGAATTGTAGTAGTTAAAGTTCGTTTCCAGTCAGGGAAAGATCTATTACATGGGGCTGTAGAAATACCCATAGCCTATTAACTACAAAAGCATCAAACTCTCGGAGTAGACCTTCCACTATGCCGAATAGTTTCCTTATTAGCTGGTGTTTCAGGTAGCTCGCACACTTTCCAGGGCCAGTAAATTCTAAATTTAAAGGATGAAGGCTTCATACGGATACAATCATAACAACTCTGTGCCTAACGTTTATAGGGGAACATTCAATATAAGAGGGCTTAACCATTCTAAAATAGTCAAATACCAGCAAGTACTCTAACCATAGCTATCGTCAACTGATTATAACTTTGATATTCGCAATATTGTGCGGGCGTTCGAACAGCAGTAAGGAATGTCGGAGACAGCCTCATCAATCATATCTAAGCACTATTCTTAATCCTCCAGTACAGACAAACTCAGGAAGGCCCAAAGAGGTATTAAGAGAAACAGTCGATTTTAGTAATACCAAAGAATCCTATAAGTGAACACCTACTTCTAGTCATTAAAGAGTAAGAAACTGGATTTGTAGAGCCTCAAACTAACCTAAACCACTATCTCAATAAACTGGGCTACCCTCCAAACCTACTGTGAAGACTTCTAATAATTTCAGGGCAGCAACAAATCGTACGAAGACTCCTACAACGATCAGCACAACATTTTAAAGAACTACTACTAACAGCTGGACACCTTCATGAAGTACTACTTGAGAGCCAAGGCCATCCTCTATTAGGATGATCTCTTCTACTCCAAAGAAGTGATTAAGATTGCTGCTAGAGTGCTGTAACTAGCCAATTACACTTACTACACCAAATAGGTTAACCATAATAAACAAAACAAGTAAATGATATTCAACGAGGCTTTCAAACTGTTTCTAGTGTTCATGTTGAAGATTGTGCCCTACCACAAACAGTCCACCTCCAGGTTGTGTGAAGATCTGATAGCTGTGCGAATACTCGCCAAAAAGCAGCTTCGAGAGTTCTTATTCTCTCTCAACCAGAAACAGATCAGCCTGGAGAGTTTTGTGGCAGGGAAACTACTGTCTATGTTTGGTGACGAGCATCCATAACTGACGTATAGGATATGGGACTTCGTTATCGAAGCTACTCTATCAAATAAGAATGTGCTTCCTATCATCGGATATACCTACCTTAGCTTTATGGAAGCTAATAGTATGATCGAGTATGTTCCAATCAACCAATTCATGATTTCAGT
>JAOXNN020086904.1:0-32253 GCA_028571205.2 Hydropsyche betteni | reverse complement strand
TTTTGCTTGACCATCATGAGTGGACGGAAGAACTGAGTGTTGGAGAGCAAGGAAAATACTCCGGAGACTTTCTTGGGCTTGGTCCTGCTGATAGATTCAGCTTCCCATATTTAGTTTGCAGAGAAGAAGAATCCCATAGCGAGAGTATCCAGTCCGTAGGGATCTGTATAAGTGGGGATCTTACCGAACTGACAGATGACAGTAAGCCTGTTTTTTAACTTTTACACAAACATTTCATAGTAAACATTTTCGTAATTGATATTGGCATCTTCCTCCTTGACCTGTTTGGTCGTTTTCATCCTATTGATCTATAACCATATCTCAAGTGAGCTTTAGAAAATACACTTCGAACCAGAACCAAAGGCTGAGCCCTTAACCAGCAGATTAGCCTAGGCTCTCCAGTCCTCACCCAGTTCCATACGCAGCTTGTCCAAGAAGACTCTGTATTTAGTGTAGACAGAGTAATGTTGTTCGTCTTAAAATAGCTCAAACTTGGAGAAGTAGTAGGTTTGGCGCTAAGTGATGGGGTTTTTAGAGAGTTGAGAAGCAGCAGTGGAGTTATCTGAGTTGAAAAGAGTGTTACCTCTTGTCCTGACTTCATTTTCTTAGCAATGCATAGAATCTAATAATAATAGATTACGTCATGAATCTTTGGTATTATATCTAAAAAAAATTCAACAAATTACGAAAAACACTCAAATATTTTCTCCACTCCAAACTACCTTTATCACCCATTTTGACATTGTCGAGGATATGCTTGTTAGAATGAATTTTAACAAAATACTCAAATTAGATGAGATAAATGGGTCTGATTGATGCGAGTAGCGGAGGAAGCCAAGATAAGCTCATGGTGACCATCTGAAGCATAAGTAAATTTACTTAACATAATATTTTTGATATTCCCGCAAGCAATAAAATTGTGCTTTTGCTTCTTCAATAGGCTCAGGGTCCTTGTATATTAAATTGAAGGCTAGAAGCACTCCAATTAGAGTTTAGTCTTTATGAGTTTTTATTGAGTAATTTTGTTGTTGAGATAAGTTCCATTCTAAAAACAAGCTGCAATGTATGGAATCCTGTCTAATTTTGCAAAAGGCAGGCTGCTATTATCACTTTATATTCACAAGTCTGTCCTCCGTTTGCTTCTATCTGAAAATATGAAAATCAAAGATATCTTGTACAAATTGAAAGATATTCAGTTCAGTAAACTAAGGGAGATAAAGTATTAAAGAACAGACATAATCAGCTCATCGGTTGAGGCTTGAATCTAAGGTATGAGTAATCCTTCCCAATACATTTCAAAATGGACTACACTGTTGGAGTTTATTGCTTTTAAATAGTTTTCTGCGCTGTATTTACGTTGCATCTGTTGTTTACTATTGCTTTCTTCTTTGGAGTTCCTTATTTAGGCTAATTTCGGGGTGACGCTGTTTGCCGGTGGATATGTTTTGGACTATCTACCTTTCTATGAGATATTTAAGTTGAAGTTCTAGTGGTTGCCCTCGATTATGCGTTGGGATTCTATATAGAAGGTTATTATTAGGTCTGTACTCCCCTATTCACAATTAATTTTGGGAAACTGTTTTGAGTTCTACGGGTATTGGTAAGTAATCTGACCTATTCTAACTGCTTCTGTAGGTCAGCAATGGCGAATTTATATTTCTGCAACTCTCCTCTGAGTAATTTATTTTCCTTCTGCAATTCCTACTCCTTCTATACGTTATTTATCAGTGCCTCCTACTTCTTAGCCGTTTTGGTTATTAGCTTGCTGTTTTAGGCTAAGGACTGCAGCTGTAGAGACTCACTGGATGTTGATTTGGTTAATCCCTTGCTTTTGAGTGAACTGAATTATTGCTACTCAGTAATTTTGCCTCCGATTTATCGTCTGGCACTTTACTTCTTCTTTTTGATGAGATCCCTCAGTTCAGACTCCAGATGGTGCATGTGTGGGTGTTTTATTAAAGTAATAATTTAAATAGAGGCATGTCAGCCACTAGCAAATTCGACACCATTATCGGAGGCAAATACCAACACCTCAGTAAATAGGAGATGTTGGAGTTCAAGGATTACTGCTCCAGGCAGAGTCTCCCTCTAGACAAATGGATCGAAATTACAGTACGCAATCCCCACTAACCTAGCTCACCTTCTACAAAATAGACCCTATCTTATGTCTGGAGTTGCTGATCTATATTTAAAAGCACTAGTTAGGCAGACCCACCTACAGAGATTTCAGCGACAACAATCCCAAAATAACCATCTATAATAATCTGGCCGCTATGCATCTTGAGAAAGCTATCCACTAACCTGATAAAGAAGAACGCGACAAGTGTCTACGCTAGGTAAATACATATCTCAATACGTCTGAGAGAATGAGGACCTTTCTAGGTAAGACACATCTCGTCATGAGAGGATTCATGAAGTTCTATGATGGAGAGTTTGAGTCTGCTAATAGTTTTCTCAGTAAATCAGTAGAGAAGAGCTCTGATTAGGATGGACAGTCAGTAATAGGTGTATTGGGTTTGGCACAGTTATCATTTGCTAAACGAAACTACTAGGCTGCCCTATCCAACTACAAGAAGGCACTGAGAATGAATAAATCTCTACCGACAAAGGCAAGGCTTGGCATGGCCTATTGTTTTTATGAGCTATAGAAATATGAGTTAGCTCTTGCCTGTTTTAAAAGGATTGTAGATCTGGATCCGAACTTCATAGAAGCTAGGATAGGCTATGGGGTTGTTAACTTCAACATGGGGAACAAAGCAGTGTATTTTTAGCAACTGGAATACTGCCACAGACTCAAACCCAACCATCCTTTAGTTCTTCTGCATCTTGCTGAACACCTACTTCTAGCTGGTAGTTTGAGTAAATTGCAGACAGTGTGCGAGAGAGGTATGGAATGTTTGAAGAACTTCCCGATTCAAATAGACAGTAACAACAACTATCGGAATGATCTGATAGAGTACAGATGTCGGTTCAATCACATATTGGGGCAGCTCTATCATATAAACTCTTAGCACTAAGCTTGCCAAAAGTATTACAATATGGCTCTGCACCAGAATTTACTCTTTGTGCACTTAAACTTAGCACAAACCTACACAAACTTTGGTATTCCCATGTACGAATAGGCTTTTAAACTGCTAACCACTGTCCAAACGAATATTCATCCGAAGTATCGAAAGCTACTGAACTAAACCTTTAGACTTCAAGCGTATGTTAAGTCTAAACTGTACCACGCTCGACCTCAGGCAATCGAACTTTACAACTAGGCTATCAAATACAACTCTAGAGACTTCGAAGCTATAATAGAGTACGCGAATCTACTTATAGACTCAGATTTCAATAAGTGCCTACTATTGTTTCAGAGTGCCTATGATGTACTATCTAAGAATGGAGATTTCATCCAACCATAAATATTCAACAACCTGGCAGTTATGTACGTGGCTAATCAGAGGTATGCAGAGGCTTAAAGGTTTTTCACCCTAGCCTTTGAGCAAGTTGTGCTTTGGAAGCAGAATACTAAGGAGTAGGAGGCACTTAAAGCGATTAAGGAGAAGGCATTCTAAGCGTTCCTGAGATTCAATAGAGGTATTATGTACGAAGATACCCAACAATTTCAGGAGGCAATAGCAGAGTATCGTAAGGCATTATAAATTAATCCTTACATTGTAGATGTGTACTCGAGATTGGCTCTCCTTTCTCAAACTCGAGGCAACTTTAGGTAGGCAATCGAGTACTGTGATACTGCCTCTAAGCTTGTATCAGAGTGTAGACTGCTACATCGATAGAATCAGACTATCGATATTGTTAAGGCATATCTACTAAAAACAGTGGGAGACGAGAGATCAGCCAAAGTTGTGATCTCTCGGTATCGCTAAAAAGACGGATATTTGCGAGTTCTCGATGAATCGTTAGACTACGATACTCTAATTCAGAAAACAGATTCTAATACTCTCAACATCAAAGAATCTTTGAAGGCGAAAGCTACTAATGTGCTAAGAGGCTTCTAAAACGACAAATATAATATGTATTTAGTCATGATATTGGGAGTGCTGATGGCAGAACTAGGCAATTATCGACAGGCATCTGAATGCTTTGAGCAGATCAAGCAATTTGATGATGAGCATCCACAGATAATGTTCAATATGGCTGTACTCTACTACAAGATGGAGCGATACAGTGATGCCGTACTTACTATCAAAAGATACTTGGAGAAGGTTGGTAGGACTCTAGATTTCAGAGGGGAGTTGGCGCTCTCAGTTATGCTGTTCGCTCAGAATAAGCCTCAATAGGCTATTAGGGTACTCAAAAGACTTATTCTTATCCATCCGAGTAACCTGATGTTGCGCTATAACCTACACATGTTCTTACAAAGGTATAGCTAGACCAATTTGGATCAAAAGAACAAATAGACCAAGCTCACTAAAGAGTCAATAAGCTATTTGAAGCGTTGCTATTCGTTTTTCAACCACTGTTCCCGTCTACCCGTTCAAGACTATCTGAGCACAGCCTAAAATATGGAGGCGAAGGAAAAACTAAAGTTAGAGCTTAGTTTCATTGCGTAGAAGTCTGAGGATCAGAAGCTTTACATCAAGTCTCGGGAGTAGAGATTTACAGCATATGTTAATGAGGCATAAATTCGATAATTTACTACAAACGAAGCTAGCCAGAAGATAATGGCTAGAGTACAGGAGAAGTTCTAAATGAAGAGAAGAAGATAGTAGTAGGAGAACAGAAGACTTGCTGAGATTGCGGAATAAAAGCGAAAGGCAATACTCTAACAGCAAAGACTAATTCAATTGTAACTAAACGCTCAGGTAATGATGGATCATGAGGATAGACGAAAGTAAAACACGAAGAAGGTTCCAGCGAGATTTAGAAAACGACGTAAGAGCAAGCAAGTAGTTCAATAGGAAAGGCATAGATAAATTTAGGACAAAGACTTAGTCCCTGCAGTCCGAACTAAGCTGAATAGGTTAAGCCGAAGATCGAACTCTTCAGAAGAATCTAGCGAAGATAAGTACAGACAAGAAGGAGGATACCAAGCCCCAGAGGGAGGAGCAGCTGATTCGAATTCCCCCAACTATAGGGAAGGGGATGTAGGCAATAACAAGATTTAGCCAGAATAAGATGATTTGTGAATTAATAATCAAATAATAGTTTCAATTGCAAGTGGTGCTCTGCGTTTTTATATTATTCCATAATTATGGGTTTACACGAGTTAATTCTTGTTGGGGGGAGTCTCTTCCTCGCTCAGGCCAACTGCGCTGCTCTCTACTACTTCTTGGCTACCGCCGAGACTCATCTGATTTCTACTGAGATCTTTAATCTCGTGCTAATTGCTATCAACAATCTCCTTCTCCTGGCTACACTTGTAGGGCTCCTGTACTGCTCTCAATAGAAAAATCATCAACGGATATTTTCAGTGGTTGCTAGCCATATTTCTTTGAGGAATCACATAGTTTTACTCCTTATATCAGCACTCATGCTCATATTTGCCTGCTGTTGCATGCTGTATGGTCTATTCCATCTTTATCAAACATCAAACCCAATAAAAACTCAGTGGATTTATTTAACAAGTAGTTTCCTCTGTTTTATGGTGGTGATCTACCTCACAGAGCTTATAAAAATTCATAAAGGGCAGTAAAAGGGCATAAACTACTGCATGTATCTGCTGGTTCTCTTTTTAGGACTCCTTTATGTTGCCCAAGTGGCAATCTACTCATATAAATCAACTTTTGGAGGAGAGGTCAACTTTCAACTTCTTCTCCTCTTTTACTCACTTAATGTGTGGTGGAAATAAACTCCTCTAATTATTCATCTCGCCACATTGGTCTGTGAAGTAATTGACCTCAATTCAAGTATCAACTCTATGAGGAACTATTCCTACCCACTCACAGCATTTAGTTTTGAGATTGCCAAAATACTGCTTATTATGACTCACTTTTTCTATGTGATAATCTCCCAAATTATTAGATTTTACAACTGTCTCAAAAGTACAGAAGTCAAACTTGACTTGCCTATGAAACTATCGGCAATAAACTGTCTAGAGAAGGTCAAACTTGCCTCAAGTGATATTTCGAGGGAGAACCTTCAGTAAATGTATGAAGTAGCTCTAAGCGAACAGGAATGTTCAATATGTATGAAGGAAATGAAATAGGGGGAGTTTATATACCTAATTCCCTGTGAGCATCAGTTTCACTGTGAATGCCTTAAAGAATGGCTTTTACATAAGAATTCATGCCCAAAATGTCGCACGAGGGTGGGCTGATAATGTGTATAAGTACTTATAAGTTATTTTTTTTAGTTTCAATTGCATGTTACAGAATATCATCAGATCTTTTAGGGCTTCTTGTCGAGGCCAAACCACCTGATTTTTATTTTTTAAAAACGAGGAATTAGAGATTTCCTAAATAAATAGCATACTCCCCACACACCTAACCCATAAAACAGAGCATCTCTTGTTGTCTGAAAGTTAACCCACATCAGGGTAATTGTTGTAAGTATTAGACCGATCATAATCCAACGAAATCTAAAGTCCTCTTCCAAATAGACTGCATTCTCTAGCCTTTCATGATGCTGATCGTGAAGATTTCTCAGTCTATATAGAGATAGACGTTACCTTGCCAGTTCCCTAAGTAATCTGTAGTAGGCGTAGAGAACTCCCCACCAAAGGCATCCAATGATGGTCTTAACAACCACCACTAAGACTAAATACCATAGCTACAGCTTCATATCTTCGAATAGTTCGACGGATGTCTTGCCTCCCCATGTGCGGGGATAGTAAATGTGTTTAGAAGGGTCGTTGAAGGTCTGATTGAAAATCATGGGTTTTAAATATTGTTCTATCGGGAATAAAGTTGCTCCCTTAATATTATTTGCAATCAATGGAAGGCAGACAGTATTTATCGTAACTCTCCAGCCCCAAAAAAGCTACACCATTTCTCTAACCCATAAAACTGCGCACTCTTCCCTTCTAAGTGTAGTTACCTCGCTCTCCTAAAAACAGCAAACTGATTCTACACGCTATGAACAGATTTGCGAAACCATCGGAAAAGCTGTCACCTTTGGAAAAGAAAATGAGCTTCTATGAGTTGTATAAGTACAATCAGCAGAAAGCGAACTTCAAAAACAAACGCAATATGCTTGAGAGGAATTTCATGTTGCTGAGCCAATCATTGACGAAAGAAAAATAGATCTGTTTAATATCGCCAAAGTTTTAAAACAAATACCTGAGTGAGAGTTTGTAAAGCATGAAGTAGAAGTAGATCGCTTAGAGTCGGCTGGTCAGTATGCATTCGATTCTAAGTTAGAATTAACATCATTAGAAAAGCACAATAAAAAATCCCTAGTTATAAAGCGTACTCGGAATAAATCTAATCAATCACCAGAGCCAATAATACGTTGTAAAGAAGCATAAGAGAGCCATATTATTTAGAAAAAGTGTTCGGGAAAAACCTCGAGACAATATGGGTCGAAACACTCTACATCCTCCTTCTCCTAGTCCGATATTTAATAAATCGATTGTTTGATTGACAACTGCTTAAATTTGACTATTATTTATATCAACTCTTTAGCTTGCCTGAGAGATGTCGCAAATCGTGCCTAGTCGAATGTATGGGTTACTTAACGCAGGAATCTCCAGCTGTACAAGCAGAAGATCATCGCAGCCAAGAAAGGCCATGAACTCCTGAAGCGAAAAGCTGATGCTCTTAAAGCAAAATTCAGAAAAATTATGGATGCGCTGCTCAAAGCCAAAAAGCGAATGGGAGATGAGTGTCAGCAGGCATTATTCCTGTATGCTGAGGCGAAATACGCTGCAGGGGATTTCCAGTAACCATCACAATCTATTAAGAAACAACGTCAAGGAAGCTGTGAAGCGAGCTTGCATTAGACTCGACAAAGTTTAGGAGAATATTGCAGGTGTGTTACTACCCAACTTGGCTGTGCGATAGCTTGAAGACAATGGTAGTTATTTTAGTTTATTTAGACACCTCGATGAGCCAGATCGGTATGGAGAGAGGTGGCCAGAGTATCCAGAAGTGCCGTGAGAAATTCAAGTAAGTATTGGTTCTTTTGGTGGAGATCGCCTCACTTCAAGCTTCATTTGTGACTCTGGATGAGAAGATTAAAGTTACGAACAGGAGAGTTAATGCTTTGGAGCACGTAGTCATCCCAAAGTTTCAGGCGACTTACAGATACATCGACCAGGAGCTAGATGAGCTGGCAAAGGAAGACTTCTATCGACTGAAGAAGGTGTTGGATAACAAAAGAAGGCTCGTCCAGGAGGAGGAGTAAAACAAGAAGAAATTTATGGCTACCGTTGAGATTGATGAGGATGAGAAGACCCAGAATCTGTTGGAGTAGTTCGATTAGGATGTGATATTCTGAGCATAAATCCTTCATATTCAAGGTATATCTTTAGAAGTAGTTATTAACAACTAATATTACGATTAAAATCAATCAATACTTTTTGATAGGCTTTATTTGTTTCGAGATGTTGAGTAGACAATCGTTGATGCTGGTGTTGGAAAACTACATTCGCTTTCCTATCGACCCGGAACTTAGCTTTCCCTTTCTGTGCCCTTTGTGGGTGGTCGATCCCACGGTGTACGAGGCCAAAATATCTAAGTAAAGAACGAATTACTGGAAAGATCACTTAACTATGATCTGAAGCAAGAACGATCTCTTGTAAAAGAGTTTAAAGTGTTAGTAACGTTAGAAGGTACTCTCTTGCGTTCGTGCTTCTTCAAAGAGCGTTCTCCCTTCTCCATCGATTTACTCACTAAACTCTTGTTGAACTACTCTCGGTATTTCCTACCGATTCTATTTGCAGGTGTTGCAGGGTCTTTTAATCTTCCTCCTCTTGCAATTGAAGCATTCAGATTAACGCTATTATTGTTTTTCGTGCTAGATCTCCGAGTTATTTATTTGGGAACTCTAGAAGATCTACTCTTTTGCCGATTTTATTTGTTGCTGTCCTTAACTTATATCGCAGAGGTTTCAACTTCAGGAATATTCTTGCTGTGGTTTCTTGTCGAAAGCTTCAGGAAGTACTTGCCTGATTTACTCTCATGATTTTACTGCAACATCTATTTCGATAAGTGCCTGTTTTAACGCTTCTAAAAAAATTAATTGACTATTGCATTCGCCACCTAGTTCTCCTTCGGTTACCGCTGGAGGGGCTCAATTAGACTTCTGTCGAAATTAGGGCTCGACATATCGCATGGACTGTTCCCACCTTCTTTTAGATATTGTTTTAAGGTTAAGTAATACGCAGTTGTGGCATCGTTGTGTCTATTAGCCTCAATACATTTGGTAACATACTCCCCATCGTACCCAATGCTGACTAACTTCCTTACGATGTTCTCATCAACTGGAATTCTATTATAACCCACAACTATTCCTGGAGTATCGGGTAGCCGACTATTTAATCTTATCCAAGGATGCTCGCGTATTTACTTAATTGTTGCTCGTTTATTAGGATCTAACTCCAGTATTCTTGAAATAAGATCCTTAGCTTCTTCCGATATCTTTTTAGAGATGTTGTACTGTCCAGACAATATCTTTCGATACAGATTTCCAGTATTTGAATCTTCAAAGGGTAGGTACCCGCAAAGCATAGCAAACAATATAATGCCGCTTGACCATATGTCTACCCTCAAACCAACATATCTCTCAGATTTTATCATTTAAGGTGCTGCGTAGCACGGAGATCCGCAAGGAGTCTTCAAAGTTTAGCCACTCTTATACGTATTTGACAACCCAAAGTCCACTATCTTGAGAGAGTTATCGTAGTCAAGTAGCAGATTTTCAGGTTTAAGATCTCTATGTACAATGTTGAGTTTATGTACGTATTCTATGCCATCAATCAGATGGTGATAAAGTTTGCATGCTTACTGTTCAGGTAGACGCTTGTTTGTTACGATATACTCGAATAATTCACCGTTTTCAACGAACTCCATCACTAGGAACAGATATTTGGGGGTTTAAATAATTTCGTAGAGTTGAATGATGCAGGAGTGGCGAATGAGTTTGAGAATGTGAATCTCCCTAGAGACACGCTCAACGTCAGCAACGTCTATAATTTTGCCTTTTTAGAGGATTTTAATAGCAACAGATTGACCAGTTGGTTTATGAGTAGCCAATTTCACCTTTCCGAAGGTTCCTTTACCCAGAGTCTGTCCGAAAGAATAATTTCCGATACATTTGTTTTGTTTATCCTGGTCTTCGAGCGCCTCCATTCGAAATTAGAAATTAAAATTAGTTTAACGGCATGCATTTTAATAAGCCATCTCCATATTTCACCTAGTTGTTACTATGTAATTAGGTTTATAACAACGCCCTAGTTTAAAAATGAACTGGAGGTCCGAGGGGGTAGAAATTACATCGGTAGAGGCAGTTTAAATGTTTGAAAAGGTTATTAAGTAATAAAGTCCAATTATTGATGTCATGGTTCTTCTAATGAGGCTAATCGTTTGATTTAGCTAAATGATATTAAATCAAAGATCTTTGATCTGACATAGTGGAAATGGAGCGGAATATATTATAGGCTGACCTTCAGTGTTATTCCTAGGCTGGCTCTGCTTAGGAGTAGGCATATCAAGTGCAACTGAACACTTAGCCTTTAATTAATACTCACAAAAAAGACTCTGGCAAGTCCACCACAACGGATTCTCTGTCCAGATTCAGAAAACTCATTAGTAAGGACAGTGACACTCCACTATCGGAGAGAGAAAAGAAAAAAAGATAGAGAAATAAAATTGCAGCTCAGAAGAGCAGAGTAAAAAACAATGAAAGAAAGATCGCTTTGGAACTTAGATAAGCCGAATTGAAGAAGAGGATTCGATAGTCTCAGATCGAGCTTGAAAAGGCTCGTCGATAGTTAGAAATAGAACTCAACAAAAATACATTGGTAAAAAATCTCCTAACTTAGCCAAACAATATGCGAGCAGGAAAGTAAATGATGTACAAAAGGTTGTAGGAGCTCGTGTCAGAAGAGGATTGTATTGATTAAGACTAGGTTAATCTCCTACTAGACACTCTGAAGCAGAGGGTGGGAGCTAGTTGCAAGGAAAGGCAATCCTGTATTGATTACTACTTTAAGCAGTGGGTTCATATTTGTTATCCGGCCCTGCATAGGTTTTTAATGTGGACTGCAGAGTAGGGTACACACTACTTCGGGGATGAGCAGGTTGAGTGGGCCTCAAATGTACATGAGAGTATGCAGCTAACTCCAAGCCAAATTGAGCAGATTGCCGCCCATAGAGAGTCGTTAGTCAATACGAAAAGAATACTTTACGAATATATTGGCAGAATTCATCAAAACAAACAATCTTTGTAGGTTTAAGGTATGAAGTTGGAGGGGTGTTTGGAGGAGATTAGATTGTTTTTGACTCCACAACAGAGTGCCCAAGTAGTGCTATTCTGCGAAAACAACAAATTTAAGAGTGAAATGCACTTGTGGAGTGAGTCTAACTTAACAAAACTTTAATCAGTCAATAAAGAGACAGAAAGAATGCCAATTTAATAAGCGATATGAAATTTTGCATCATACTAAATGTCTATGTCCTAAATTGTCTATTAGCCTACAATTTGGTTGATTTCCTAAATAACACTTTAAAATAAGTAACTAAATTTAAAAATCGTATATAATATTATTTCATTTGATCTGCTTCTGCTTAGCGTGGAATGTGTTGGTTTTGTCTTGCATGGGCTTGGCTACTTTAATGGAGGGCTTTTTGGGTTATTTATCTTCCAGTTCAATAGTCATATAGTTTGAATGTACTTAGGGTGTTTTCTTTCTTTTAAATGGACTGTTCTCCAGCATTTTTGCTCTCTCTTTCAACAACTCAATTATCTTGTTGGCGTTGGCCTTGCTATTCTCCTTGTTTTGAGGAGGGGAGTCTAAACGCAGTACCTTAACAGGTAATCTTTGAGATTTTCCTCTGTTATCTGAGTAGGGAGTGCTCCTTTCAGATATTCTGCGGCGAATAACCCCAATGAGCTCAGATTTATCGAAAGGGAGGAGAGATCCTGCAAGGGCAAGATCAACCTACCTGATTGAGTGTAGTTGGACATCCTTTTAAGGGTTTTTGTTTTTCTTCTGAGTTTTATGTTGAGTTTATCTATCAGGTCGAACATTTACTACAATTCCCTTGCCTTCCTGTACAGAACATGCGCTATGCTACCTGTAAGTTTAGCTTGTGTCTCTCCTGATGTACTTTTAGTTGAACCTACTTGAGATTTCTTTCCAATTCTGCATATTTTCTATTAGAAAGAAGCTAAATTATAGAATCATACTGTCATTATCAATTTAAAGGCACGTTCTATTTGTTCGTCTTTGACAGAATGCGGTTTACATCCTGCTTCACCATCTCCAAAAAGGCTGGATCAGTAAACACTGAGTCTTCGTGTTTAATTGAGTATCCGCAAGACTCCATCGGATTTCTTATTGGAGCATAGGTGGTTGGATCATAAGAGGACTTACTTTAATTATGGCTGCTTTTGTTGCTCACTACTTTTATTATTGGCTTAGCATCTGTAGTTTAAATTCTGTCACGCTTAGCAAACTCAGCGCCAAGAGGGATTTAGTTGGAGAAATTAATACCGCTTGAGAGATGGTTGGAGAAGGTTTAGTGCATGACACTGGAAGGTCCTTAGTTTTGCGAATATGACATATTAAGCAGCTTTTATGTATCGACTGGCGACTGAACCATTGAAAGCTAATCGGTGTGAGATTTCTGTGGCTTCAAAATGAGTGGCCTTGGAGGAGAGCGTACATCTTATCTGTTGGATGAAGGCAACCTCTTTAGAGAGAGTTAATTGGTTGGATTGCCTTTCATTTTGTTAGCTAAAAGTCGATCGAAAGAGTCTCTCACATCGTTATCAGCGTTGTCAACAGGAGGGGATAGCTACGGTTGATTATTTGGAACACCGGCTAGGCTATGACGTTATTATTCATCCTCAATCACTAAATGCTATGCTGGATATACATTTTTCCTGGCCCTTCGATCCTAAGTATACCCCTTACATGAGAACCTCTGCGAAAGTGATAGCTGCAGCTATTCAAATGAAGAACAGTTCAAAGACAACTATGTATTTTCCAGTCTCTTTAACAGTTAGATAAAGTCTGGGCGATTTTAAGGTTCCAAATGTAGCATTTAAATAAGCAGATCTGTTAGTTATTAGGAGTAGTGCCCGTCGAGAAGGCTTAACTTTCCCTCAAGGCTTTAGTAATCTATTGCGAGCTCTTAATAGTCGAAACAGTCATCCATCGACTCCAAAGTGGCTGCATGAAGCATACATACTGCTAGGGAGAACACATCAGATTTGAAAATATCGACTTTTGATTGCTGGTTGGTCCTGATGTTCTACATTATCTCCGGAGAATAGTAATATCCTTATTGAATCTCGAAAGGAGTGCTTGAAGCGATGCTTGGATCTACTATCTTCACAGTTCCGTCCCCTCCTATAAACACATCTACTGGAGAAACGCATCCATGACCTACACCTTCATGTTGTAAATAAGACAGAGCAAGAACAACACTTGTAAGAATGTTCCAGAGTTCAGCTTATTAGAACAGCCTTCCTCCTTGCTCAAACCGAGCGTCTATTTCCTATAAGAAACTATGGCTTGCATACTAAAAGAATGTGACTATTCGCCTGTAAGACCCACTGTCTTAGTCATACTCACTAGACACAGTATACTCTTTCAGAGCTAGAAGGTGCTAATGTTTGAGTTACTGTTGAGCCTCTAGAGTCTCGATAACTCGTTTAAATTAATCTCCGTTGAAGATCTACACCTCTTTCATTAATACAAACTCTCCTGTTCGTTTCTCTCGAAGGATAGTTTCATCTGAGTTCTAGTTCTTTCTGTAGATGGTATATTTATCGAGGAATGTGCCTTGCGATTTGGTGTGTTTCATGACCGTTAAGAATTTAATAATTAATGTTGATCATAGTGATGTACAAGCATCTAGACGATCAGGAATGGGTTAGACGATTCTATAAGTAGGAATCTTTCTGTTGAAGCACCTGCAGCTACTGTTTGGCCCTCTACATCTCCATTCTGAGATCCTTCAAACACTGCACCTTCATGTTTTTGCATGTATCCTCTATGAAATTGGTGTTTGAGTCGAAGTCTGACTGCAGATAGTCCTCATCGTACAGTTCGAATGTCTACTGGGTATGTGTTGTATTGTTTTATTAGTGACTGACCATTTCGTGAGTATCTAAATGGTTGGTTACTGGCTACTGCCTGTTAAAAGAGTATTCAATGTGAGGCTATTGGAGCTCAGGCTAACTAAATTTAACTCTGCTTGGAGGAGACTCTCTTTAAATAAATGTCTTAATACACTTTTAGAAGTTAAACCGTTTCTTCTGTTTGTTTCCATCTTTAGAAAAGTTGTTTGTCTGAGAGTTTTGTTGTACTTGCTATTGACTCTGAAGATTAAACCGACTGTCTTTAAAAACTGACAATCCTAACAGCCCTTTATGACCATCTTTGCTCATTAAACTAGTCACAGTTTGCCTATTCTCATCATTAGATAGCCCTGTATGACAGTGCTTGAGCTTTTCCTTGAGTTATTGGTTTTACTTTCTCAACTGTCTTATCTCAGCCTCATAAGTACTGTGCATTTCTTTTAATTTCTTCTCTAAATCCATTCTCATCTCTCTCTATTTCTCTAGGTCGATGCGCATCATACTAAACTCTTAACTTGTGCTTGATTTTTTAGATAAATTCATCTGACGAGAAGGGCTTCGGTCCACGATGGCTCTTTTTGCTCTGTTGGCGAACTGCAAAGTTGAGAAAGTCTACGCATGTGCACTCATAGAAGGAGAAATACAAACAATAAACTTCATTCTGCCTTGACCAATCAGACTATCACTCAATATTCTAGTGAGCTTAGAGTTTCGGAAGGGAATGTGTGTACGAGACTTCTCTATGAGTGCTGAAATGCAGTGCCCTAAGCAAGATAGACTTCCATTAATGCTAGTCAACTAGAGAATACGAATATCTCTTTATTGAGGAGATAGATCGGAGGGTATTTTGAATTTTTAAGAACCGGCCAGATCAACTATTCGCAGAGAACTGACTATTAGGGGTGACTCAGCAGTAGCTCTCCTCTAATAGTTAATTTGGAAAATAGAATGAGATCTTGAGGACTTAGAATTAGCGTGAGTAGATCCAGTTGCCCTATTTTTAAGTCCAATTGAGAGATAAGAAATAGCTTAGCTAAGCTGCCTGACAGGGACGCTCTCAAGATAGGGAATGGATACTTATCCGTTTTTTGACTCTCTAATTTAGAGCTGAGAAGAATTTGGGTTGTAGAGATCGTATATCTGACTAAGATATTGATTACCTTTTAGTTATAGATTTAAAAGAAGGAAAGCTTGAGGCTGGACTACTTGTCTTTAGATTTCTTGATTTAGTGAAGAATCATCTAGAGTGACCTGGACAGTATTCCCTTATCACTTCCTAACAAATATGTTTAGAGATTGTCTTGGCTATCCAAATGGGAATAGTCTCCGATTATGCTATAAGTTTTACCTGCCCCTGTCTGACCGCTGGGTTACCCATAAATTACTATGCGAATATCGTGCTGTTTATTCCCTTCAGAAAGGCTTGGATAGAATCCTTCACATGCATGAATACATCGCTTTGGGTTGATTCGCTGGGTAGAATATTGCTAAAACGCATGAACGACTGGCTACCCGGCTTATTTACTTTGAGGGTGTGCTCCTGAGTGAATGAGTATTTACATCTTAAAGTTCGACGAACTAGGCAGGATCCTAGTCGTTCAGAATTGGCCTCAACCTTATCACTATCTTGACTTTCTCATCGGGGTCCTGCTCCGCTTTACAAGGACTTCTCGTTTTCATAGTCGTTAATAATAAATCCTATTTTTTAATCTCTCGCCCAAATCTCTCAAAGGAAATAATAAAGCACTTAGTAAGTTGCTTAATGGCTACAGATTATGTTAAACAAAAGGATTGATTTGAAAAAATTAAGATTACGTTGATAACCTGTTTTAAAAGTAGGGAAGCAGTTTAAAAATAATACTTTTTAGATACCTTTGAGCACCGATATCGATCATTTGCTCATAATTATCTACTTACTTCCTCTTTTGATGATTGTCAACTCATAGTTTAGTTTATTCTCAGATTCTGCCAATGCTATGCACTAAAGGCTAAAATTCTAAGCCAACACAATGCAAAGTACGATCTGACTCAGTTTAGCGTCATTAACAATCACATCTGAATGTAGTTTATGGGTAACTGACCGGTATTATTAGTACTATAAAAACAAAGTCAAAGAGTTAGTTGTATATTATTAATTAAATGACCAGAGGCAATCAACGAGAAATCGACAGAGAAAGGGCTCGTAAGAGAAATGATCAGAAGGGGAAGGACAACAAACGAGATGAGAAGTCGGACTACACAAAGAATAAAGAGAAGTAAGTATGGAGTAAGATAGGAATGCGGAGATAATGAGAGAGAAGCAGAAGAAGCACTAATAAAAAGAAGAAAAGTAATGAAACCTCCAGATGATTTGCCATTCATCCCTTTAATCTTCAAATTTTTAGTCTGTTTAGCATAACAGGAATTCTAGACTATTTTCCCCCAAAATATTTTAAATTTTGCGATGGCAATATGAGATCTTGAATAGTCCAAATTTATCTTTAAGAATTGTGAAGTTTTCGACCTGTTACTAAAACAGACTGCTCGTTATACGAACACAAACTATTCACAACACTAATGATTATGTATATATTTAAGTAAGTTAGAGGAACTATCAATCCTCCCTCACTCTCTCCTCTCCCCACTCACTCAGGCATCGGGGCAATTTCTTGCGATGTGACCCTTTCCATGACACTTGTAACACTCAGTATCAGTGTTCTTGGCTCCCTCTGATTTAAGCCTCAATTACTTTTGGGACAGTCCCTTTCAAAGTGTCCCACCTCTTCGCAGTTGTAACACTTGACCTTGTTTCCTCCCTCTGAATTAGACATAGCGCTCACCTTTGTTCTCAGTGCAGTCTCTGGCCATGTGTCCGTACTTCTAGCATCGATAGCACTTGGTATCTGAGTTTCTGTTCCTGGTTTCTCCTTTAGTAGCTTCTACCTAATCTCAACTCTCACCCTTGGTGCAGTCTCTGGCGAAGTGGCCCTACTCTCCACACTTGTAGCAGCCTTATCGTTTACTCTTGCAGTCCCTTGCGAAATGGCCCTCCTTGCCGCACTCGTGGCATCTGAGTGGTCTCCCTTCACCACGTTCACCGCGTTCACCACGTTCACCACGCTCGGGTCTGTCTGATCTCTCTGCGTCTCATCTTGAGCATACTCTCTGGACAATCGGCTGCGAAATGGCCTGGTTTATGGCATTTGAAGCAGTCTCCCTTCTTTTCCATGTTGTTGAAAATTAATTCTACAGAATCTACTCTCAATTCAGTATTAAGCCTCCGCAATAATAGCAGTCTATATCAACTCGATTACTACAAAATTCATCTTTTTCTTGGAGCTGGTTGGTTGGCCGCTAAAACTTAATGAAGTCCTTTAATAACTTAAATGTGCTTCTATTCGTCGAACATGTCATTAGGACGTTGCCTGGCAGGATGGTGTACCCGAGTCTTTTAGGGAACCATCTTTTTGTTGAGACTCACCTCAGATCCAATTATACATCCGTCTCCGACCTTAGACTCTACAAGATTTGCTAAATAAGACTACGAGCTACCTCGATATTCGAAGAGGTTATAGCTTCCTATCTACGAATTCTCTATCTGGGTGCACATTTCGAACAGATTATAGTTTCCGATTATCATCGGTCGCTTCTGTACCACTCCGGATGAATCTTTGATAGGCTTGCTGTATATAACTACCTTTTCCTGAGTGGCTTAGGCATTACCTCTATTATGTTAAAGCTCCCAAATATGATGTCTCCGCCTTCTGCAATAATTGAGCATGTTGGATGAATTACGCAACCCTATCCAAACTTAACATTGCCGACTATTTAGCTGTTCCCGAACTCTACTATCTTAGCCTGGCCAGCTGATTGTGCGGATTGAATTGGCTGTGTTGGTTGATTTGGTTGCATTTGAATATCTATTATTTGAAAAAGTTAGAGATAGATATCTATGCTAATAGAAATGTATCTATGTTTCATGTTTATCAAAGAGGCTCTCTGTACATCTCAGCGATAGCCTTCTCAAATGTTTGCTTGGCAACATGTCGCTGTAGCTTAAGTGTGCTGGTAAATATGCCATAATTAGCGAAAGAAGTTGGATGAAGCCTGATCTTTTTGGCTAGTTCGAACCCAAACAGTCCATCGTTTTTTCCTTGTGTGGTGACATGATCTAAGACTAGCTGAGTGATTGCTCGATCGTTACAAAGCTACTCGAAAGATTTTTTGATTCCCTTCTCAGAAGCTATCTTCATGAGCACATCTTTGTTAGGAACTATTACTGCTACGTTGTAGCTTTGCAGAGAGTCTCCATAAATAAATACTTCGGCTGTTAAAGGGCATCTGAGGTAGATGTTTTAAATCTTTTATGGAGCAATATACTCACCCTGACTTAATTTGTAGATGTTTTTCTTTCGATCGATAATCTTTAGAGCTCCGTTAGGCTCAATAAGGCCCACATCTCCGGTATGGTGCCATCCTTCACTGTCGATAGCCTCTGCCGTATTTTTTGCATCCTTGTAGTATCCCTTGAAAATAGGAGCGCCCTTAACACAAATCTCACCAGTCGGAGGGTTGTTTTAGCTTGAGTATTTCATTTCAGGAATATCAACAAGTTTAAATTAGACTCCCTTACATACACCTCCAACATGTCCAGCTCGCTTCTATCCGAGGGAGGTCATAAATGTAGCTGCTGTTGTTTCAGTCTGGCCGTAACCTTATCTGATATCACAACCTAGCACAACCATGAAAAATGTGAGGACTTAAGCTGAGATAGGAGCTGATCCTGTAACCATAAACCGAAGTCTGCCACCGAAAACATCCTTTGCTCGTTTAAACACAGTTTAGTCATACTGAGAAGTATTGATTCCTTTTTGCCAATTTTATAACTTCACTTTCCAAGCCTACTCTGCGAGTTTTTTATCCACGTGAGGGAATGTCCTTAGCATAGAATAGAATAAATTCAGAAGTCTTGGAACGATAGGCATTACTGTGGGCCTAACCCGTGCTAAATCTTTGGTAATTTCGCTGATTGGTCCTGACATAAACCTAACATGTCCGCCATACGCCATAACCATATGGATGAAAACCCTCTAGAAAGCATGAGCCAAAGGTAGGTAGCTTAGATGGACATCTGTAGGGCCAAAGAATAAGATTCCTTGGACAGCAGCAATTTAATGGACGAAATTTTAGTTTGTCATAACTACACCCTTAGGCATTCCTGTTGTCCCTGAAGTGAAACAATAACTCAAATGGTCTTGTGGAAGGACTATAGGGTATGGTCTGATTATCTTTCTTGCTAAGATATCCTTAAGATGGAACATTTTAATTCCCTTTGAAGCGATCTCCTTTATGAGTGGTGGATCTAGCTCATCGAATAAGATCATGTGAGTGATATTCTGGAGGTTCTTTGGGTTGTTCTTGATGAGGGCAGTTGCTCCAACTTTACTTTCAGCAATACATTTGCCCTAAGTTAATCCAATCGTGTGTTCCAAAGCTTATTGGCCAAGAGTATCATAGAGTGGCACAGTTACTACTCCGTACTTCATGGCTGCAATATCGCAGAGAGCCCATTATACCCTGTTTACGGAGTGAATATAAAGTACCTTAAATTTGTTGTCGATCAGCCAAGATCCTAAGAACCTTGTCATGGCATCCACGTCGGCATATGAGTAGTCCTCAAGGCACTTGTTTTTGCTGTATTTTTGAACTGATGCAGTCCAAACATCCTGCATGCTCTGGACTCCTTCGGGTGGTTTAACAAATTCCTTTGCGGAATCTGGATGCCTGTAAATGGGAGTTTCTCCATTACGCTTAGGGCCGATGGGTACACTGTATGTGATTTATTTCTGCATGCTAATTAAATAAAAGGTATTAGTTGACAGCTTGTAAAGATACCGACCGAAAAATATTGACGTAGTATGTGACGACATCGTAAGACATAAAAATCAGACACCATAAAACACTTAGCTCAATCCAACCAGACTTCAAAATATCAACAACCAAGACACCGGGAATATTTATAAAAAACTTTAGAGCACTTGCAGTTAACCAAACACCCTTTAAAGTAAATGACTATCCCTTTATATTAGTGACCGGAAGATGGATGAGAGATGAATCAAGACCTGGGTATATTGTTAATAAGAAATTACTGCAAGGGATTGAGTGAGGGTTGCAACCGAAGTTTTATTCGATAACATATTGTAATGATGGGTTTATGATCAACTAGTCTATGATTTCTACTAAGTTTTTTACAATTTATCCTTAAGCTAGTGAAAAAGACTTATATCCTCCATTACAATTAGTAGCTCATTATCTGCTAAACTAGGATAGATCTAAACGGCCATAGGGCCTTTGGTAAGTACAAATAGCAAGTATTTATAGCTCACAACGATGCCAGCACTCTGCTTTCGCCTAAGGTAACTCACATGCTACTCAAATGCCTTCCGGCTCCCCTAGTTCGAAGGTTCTACTACTAATATCTGCCTACGAGAATTCAGCACAACCTACTCCATCTTCAGCAAATATGTAATGTTGATAATTGACTCTTCAAAATTAAAGTTAGAAGATTTTGCATACCCATCGATACTCGCCTTATTTAACTTATTTCTGTACAGAAAACCACTCCAGTCCGGATCTTTCTCTTTGGTCTCTGGAACTGACAGCGGCAACTTCTACCTCTTCTATTATCTAGATCTTGTAGACTCTTACTCTCGAGGCTAGGGGTTGTTCAAGACATTCTTCATAATGTTCAACATCACATCATCCTGATAGTGTTCAGGATGTTCAAACGGTTTGTGTTATTGGCCCTACCCTCCAGGTATTGGAGGCATCATAGGCATCATAGGGTAGTAGGGCATCATCCCTACAGGAGGGTGCATCCCGACCATCATAGGCATACCATAACCAGGAGGAGGATAACCAGAGTAGGGTGGCATATTCATAGGCATAGAGTTGTTGTTAGGCTGGAAGGAATTAGGGTTGTATGCTGGAGTAGGGTTGGAACCAGGTTTTACGAACATTCTTTTATCGTACATAGGACCTGAATTAGCTTGGAACTTCTCGATAGTGTACTCAAAGTTCCTTCCCTTCATAATTACCGCCTAGTCTAGCAGAAGAGCAACTTCTACTCTCTTATCTCCAAGAAGATCTTTCCTCCTACTTAATTCGTTTTTCGCTCGCTGGGCATTTCGAAGGTCGGTGTAGGTGAGGAGGATGTAGGATCGGGTCTGAGGACTGTTGGTCTTTCTAATGTATGTGTTGACAATTTTTCCGTAACTCTAGCAGATTTGCTTCATATGAGTTTAGTCAACAATGGAAGAAGTAACGGGAGGGAAGCCTAAGAACAGGACAGGTAGGTAGGCGCCATGTCTATCATATTCCTCATGATTTCCAACAACATTTGGCCTTTTGTAGGGATCGGAGAAAAATACTCTGAATCCGGGAGGTTTACCAAACATTTCGTGAATCCTTGCTGCCTTCTCGAAAGCATTAGTTGCATCAGCTACCATTTTAAATTTAACAAAGGCAAACTTAGAGAAGATCTCCAATTTCTAGACAGTTCCGAAATTTGACATAATCTCCCTCATTTAGTTCTCCGAGATATTTTATGGTATTCCCCCAACCCACAATTCCCTCACCAGTATATTATGAGCCTTCTGGCCCTTCTCTCCTCCACTGTAGTCGGTTAGCTGTCTATTGCTGAAATTTGGAGGAACCACAGGTGGGCTGTTTGATCTATAATGGGGTTGCTAAGCAGCAGGTGGTGGTGTGTAGGTTTGTTGGCGTGGCACATAGGTATTCTATCGAGGAGGAGGATTAAATTCCCGAGTCTTGCTGACACCTCGATCATAATCTGATCTCAAATTAATCTTCCATGATGGATGATTTTGTTGAACTTTTCGAATTACATCGGCACAGAAGCCTTCTGGGCCCTTGATATCAAGAAAAGCATAGCAAGTCCTCGTAAAATCGCCCTGAGCGTTACCTCTCACTACTCTAAGTTAAGATGTAAATTTACTTAAGTTCACCGATTTAGCAAAATTCGTTGAACACATCTTCGATGTCCTGCTCAGTGATGTGGAGTGGAAGCTGCCCGAGATAGATTTTAGTAAATCCTGGCATTGGCGGGTAGTGGCTATTCAAACTAGATGGGTTGAATCTTTGATCCATGACTGGTCTTCTGTTGTTAGGGTTGTTCGGGTTGTTGGGATTGTTAGGGTTGTAGTAAACCATATGCTGGGGCTGTGCCTGATGCTGCGGAGGTAGCATCTGCTGCATCTGTTGCATTTGAGGCTGGTAGCCGTAATAACCGTAGGGCGCATTGCCTTGGCCTGAATTTCCCTGAGGGTGTCCTTCCATATTCTAAGTTATTTTGAATAACAATAATAAGTCTGTAGCACCCTGCTCGGTGATTGAGGGTGCTGCAGGAGTTGAAGAATTTCTTACGTTAGGTTTGTTTAAATGAATTGAATTATTCATAATAGTGGTCAAGAATAAAGTAATATTTGGAGGCCATATTTAAGGCTTAAACACACACTGCGAATCACTAGCATAGTTGATCTATTATTTACCGATAAGGCCAGTAAATTAATTCTTACACTAGCCCTCTCGACGGAATAATAACTTAGGTAAGTAATAACTCTTTTAATTTATTGAGGCTATAATGGCTGAAACTTCCGACTGCTCCAAAATCGAACGGAGCCTATCGCCAGAAACTCATATATCCTCTAAAACGCAGCACTTGAGGCTCAACGATAAGGACAGCAGGATGAACTATGAGAAGTTCGTAATGACGGTGTATCAGACTGTTAAAAAATAGAGGATGGGTAGGCACTACAACGAGGACAAGGCTAAAACACACCATATGGATTTTCATGAGCTGCCCAAACTGAAGTAGGAGATACGGATTTCCAAACGACAGGTTGTGGATACCGAGATATAGCAAATGCTCATAGCTAGCACTAAAGGGTTTCCCAACCCTAAGTACAGGGTTATCAGGAATTTCCTCAACAGTTATCAGGAGATAAGAAAACGCAACCAGGAGTAGGGGATGGATAAACTGGGGCTAGAGGTTAGAAGACTAGACTGTATTAAGCTGAGAAAAAGCTCAAGGAAGGTTGATGAGCCTGACTTCCTACTGAAAAACTCATTTGTGGACTATATCGACAATAGAACTAATGATTTTGGGGCCACCCAGTCATTATTGGACTCCAAAAATAATCAGTCTTATAGGAAGAAGCATTGTTCAGTTGCAGGGGTTGATTAGATAAGCAGCAGTATCGATCTGTAGAGTAAGGAGGCAGAACTTCTTATATCTAAAGTGGACTTAACTGAAAGGAAATAAAAATAAGCTGCAAGGCCACTTTCCCTCGGATCACACCATAAAAAGAACTACTCGCAAGATAATAAGATGGCACTTACTAAATTGAAGTTCGGCTACTCTCATCCCGACAATACTAACACCATTTATGAATCTAAAATGCTTTCCTACAGGGAGTTCATATTTAAAGTTCACTTTGCTCACAACATATTTATGGATATAACGAAATATGACACTGACCCGAGTTTTGCTCTTAAGAATGATGCTAAATACAAGGCTTGGGTTGGTCCAGGCAATAACTGTCTGTTAGTGAAGGGATTATTAAAAAGAAGATTCTGGTGGCACTTATCTTAGTAGAGGAATATTTAGAGTCACTTTGTTTGGACTCAGATTAAGGTTGGGGATGTATTTAAAAGGCAACAGATTTCTAAAACTCAACAGAAGGTGGGCGAATTGGACAGCATACACTAGTAAGCATAGTAATCAATCACAAACAATAAAAACGATAGAAGAAACAAGCATAGATCACACCAACAACCTAAGTAGGATAAGTTGGACAAACTACTTGTACCTGGGGATGTTGATAAATTTAGGAAATACACACAAAGATATGAAGCTAAAGGACCTCAATCGATAGTTCATAAGAGAACCCATATTAAGAAGAAGATACTTGAGATAGAAAGTAATAAGGGGTTTAAGATGCACAATCATCTGTAGAATAACTTTTTCCTTGGAAATAAGAAGGCTATGTTCCACAGTATGAAGCAATACTATGAGATAATTGAGAAGAACGTATATTAGAACCTACCACTTACATTCCACATTAAGGATGGGATGAAGTGTCCTCAATACAAACGATTCATACATTACCATAAGAAAAGAGCAGATTATATAAAGAAACAATAAAAGCAGGCGGAGGAGGGCAACGCTCCGAAGAAGCCAATGAGAAATATTTGGATAGTTAAACCAGGAGAGTTGTCTAACAGAGGTAATGGCATAGCTGTAATCGACTAAGTGTACGAATTGAATAAGATATTGGGAAAAAAGGAACAGCATACGAATGGTACAGTTAAAACCTATATTGTACAGCTGTACCTCGATAGGCCTCTGCTCTACAATCGCCGAAAATTCGACTTAAGACATTACATGTTAATAACAAATTTATTTGGGGTGGTCAGGGGTTACTGGTATGTATAAGGTTATGTGAGAACCACTTCGTACGAGTTCAACATCAATAATTTCGAACGATAAATACACTTAACAAACGATGCTGTTCAGAAATACACAGAAGGGTATGGTCGGTACTAGCCTGGAAACAAGCTCTCTTACACTGAATTGCAACGTTACATTGAGAGCACGTATCCCAACAAACACTGGAATTTTTTCCAACAGATCTTACCCAAAATGAAGTAAATCGGCAGAGATTCTGTTAGGAGTGCATACCTAAAGCTATCTCCTAATAATTTGGAGCACAACTTTTAAATTTTAGGACTTGACTTCATGATAGACGAGAACTTTAAGCCCTGGCTGATCGAAATTAATACTAATCCATGTCTGTAATTATCTTGTCCACTGCTTGCTAGAATTATTCCGGTAATGGTTTAACAGTCTCTGAGGCTTTCGTTGGATGTCGTGTACCCACCTCCATGCCAATACAGTAATACGACAAAGCACCTGGTCCCTGACATGAGTTTGGATAATCTTCGATACGAACTAATATTCGATTCGCTGGTTGATGGACAGACGATTAAAAACCTGTACAAAAACGTGAAGATATCGAAGCTAAGTAAATAGAGATTGATTTAGTGGATGAAATCGGAGCTGTATCGGATGATGAGGAATATGCGGACGAAGGGCAATAGATAAAATTGGAGGATGTTTCGTGAGGGAGGAGTTGATGGCTACTATGTTTACTGTGATTTTTTATAATATTACAAAGGTATCTGTAGTCCAGACCGTAGAAGCTTCGATTAGCATCTACTATCAGTAAGATTAATATTTTATTATTAAACTTAACATGGAAAAATAAAATATAATTGAGTTTTTATTGCTGGGAATACTCTCCAGAAAAATCAGCAGGCGACAGAAGCAGTTGGAATTAAAATACGACGAGATATTTGGGAATTAATTTCGAAATAATTAGATTTAAATATTAGTGAAAATAGGTATTTAAATCAGTTTGGGGACTTATGTTAAATAAAGGAGAATGTTGAAGTAGCCAAGAATGTAGGAGTATTTCAATTGAAAATAAAAACGAAGTATCAACTCAAAAGTATTGGTTTTGGCCAGATAGAAGTCTTTCGAAGAGAGGAATCTAACGAAAGTGCTAATCTTCGATCTGCTCCTCCGTCATAATGTCCTCCAACACGCTCACCGATTCACCATCCAGCTTCAAGTCCTGAACACAACTCAACCACCAATTGTTGAATTCCTTATTGGTGAGTTCCGGTTGGGAAAGTTCAACTGACTTCTCAGGAATCGTTGGACCTACAGAAGCATCTAAGGTGGTCTCTTCTGCCTCCAGCTCTTCCATTGATTTGGTTTTGTTGTGTTTTTTGATGAGTTTTGTTCGTCTGACTTCCTTCAAATCAGTGACTGCTTTTGTGTTTGTTTTCGAAAGCTTTTTGGGCTGTTTGTTGAGGGGTTTACGGGTTGATGCTTTGGGGTTGCTTCTGAGGTTATAACTGTGGGCTTTAGCGTCCATCTCCATTGCTATATTAATCTTTATATTCTAAATTATTGGAAGAGCTGTTTAAATTTGCCATTCATTCCGATAAGTGCTATTTAGCCTAACAAATTAAAAGCCTCCACGAATTCTGTAACACATTAAATTAGCAGGGAATAGGCTCTGAAACTTCGGAAAAAACAGAAATTAGACATTGGCAGTTTTATATGGTATGCAGATTTTATATAATCGATCAGGAATTATGGTAATAGCGCTAGCCAACTCAATTCTCAATAACAGTGTTTGACTCTAGCAGTAGCCCACTTTTAAATTATTGGGCATGCAGAGTAATCCGCCTAACTTCATTCTGAAGTGAAAGGGCTATGGCAAGACACCATACATCAGATATCAGTTTCTTATCTGCCTTTGCTATTTAAATGGATTTATTGATGGTGATTAAGTTTAAGGACACGTTTTGATGTTTATGCTCAAAATAGCTGAGAATTACGGAATCTTGTTTATTGAAAACATTATCATTAAGAAGAGGAGGTTATGAACTCACTTAGAAGCATAGGTTTGGAGAAGATGAAAAAAAGTTTTAATAGAGTTGAATGGTAAAGTGGGATGATAATACATAAGTGCTACAATAAAATGTGAAATACATACGATTTAATAGCATAGGGCATGTTCACGTACTTGCTGATGACCAACAATTTATGGGTTGAATATTAAAGGGGTGTTGATGTAGATATGAAGTTTAGGGAATGGGGGAATGGGAGAAGAGTAAGTAAAATAGGCAATTAAACGTATTCAAAGAAAAATTAAATAAAACTATAAGTTGAATTTAATAATTGCGTATTGAGACTTAAATGGGGTGACATTTTTTATTCAAATTGACACTCCGTTTATGAGACCGTTTGAGTTTGCCTCAATCACTTACATAAAGTGACTCTGAATAAAGTAAGTTTCTGAGGTTCTACAAAATGAGTTGGCATTTTGAGTATACCCATTGTTTTTGAAATATAATTTTTCTTTCAATTTTTGCAAGTATTTAATTAAAACAAGAATCTCAAATGATTTTGAATGATTAAAGTCTCCAGGTAATGCCTTATGTCACTGCAGTACTCTAAAAAATATTTGGGTTCAAAAGTTAATTACTATGCAAGCTTATGGTTAGACATAGTGTGATTTGCCAGTAGAGGAAGTGCATCAAAATCGTTTAATTAAATGAGCTAAGCTTAACGAAGTGATTCAGACATTTAATTTGGTTATGACTCCAATATTAAATATCTCGTCATCAGAATTGTAGAATGGAGATCAATCCTATCGACAATCCCTCTCACCTCCTTCTGATTGGCAATCAGCTGCTATCAGCCTGGCTATTCGCTCGTAAATTCCTGGTTGGTGGAATCGCATTCGGATTATTCTTGGGAGCATTTTACTTTCTCTGGTACCTCATTAGATTGTCGAGGCTCGATGAGAACTAGAGAGAGTATAAGCAAATGAAGCATCATTTGGAAGCATAGACTCTCCTGCGTTATGTAATTCTAATAGTGTGTCTGATAATTATCAACATTCTCTTCTACAGTTACTTTGACTTCGGCAGGGAATCCATTCATGCAGGCATCTTGGTTTGGATTGTGTATGGGCTTTGGTATAGGTTTAAACCTAACAAGCACGCTAAAACGAGTTGATATTCGATAGTTTGTAAATATCGTCAAAATTTATGGATAAATTAAGATGTTATGGTTTGATGAGTACTTAAACACACTTATAAACCAGTCAGATCACAAACGAGGATGAATGGTGTTTTAAAGTACGGCCTGAGTGAATTCCTTTACGTATTGGCTGCTGCTAATTGGTACCCGCAGCAACTACCCAGAAATATTCCATCTCGCCAACAAGAAATCCACCTTAAATCCACACTGCCTAATAAGTTAGGAGTGCCACTCTTTAACTTTCTCCAGTAGGTTGGCTCCAAAGGTTGATCTAGCCAGTAAGAGAGTTAAATCTGACTCGATTAACTGAGCAGCGAAGGTTTTGGAGAATAGTTCAAGGAGCTCCTTGGTATCGTCTTCTTTTAGAGATCTTAGAGCCTCGATTGATTGTTAGAAGCAGACTCTGTTGGCCATGCTCTGGACGAATGCAAAGATCTCTGGCCCAATAAAGTGGGTAAGGATGTCATAGGGTGAGCGTCGTTATTGTATAAGCTTGTCGTACTTTTTAATCATCATCTCGAACTTTACTGCTTCAATTAAACGAACAACATCGAGCAGAGTTGTAACCATTTAGAGTTCTTAGGTAGAGCCTATCTCTAAACGTTGGGGCCTACTAGACAGTTGCTTTCCGTGTTTATTTAGATCGATTGCAGACTTACCGATCTTCATAATTAGGGTTTTGTTGTCTCCTGCCCAACTACAAGCGGTCCTTGCTGTTGACATGTACTCGTTAAACCTATTATAGCCGCTTAGACCTAAAGCTCCAACACTCTCGCTTGCTGTTCTGACTGCTGTCATTGCAAAATCGGATGTTACAACCTTGAAAATATTGTTAAGTAGCGTGCTTTACAGACTTCCAAAAGATTCAACAAAAACTTTGCGAGCATAATTAAGGCCGAAGTTAATAGAAAGTCCTCTAGCTATCAAGGGAACGAGTGCCATCTGTTGAGCTTGAAAGGATATCAGAGGATATTGAATTTTGCTGCTCTAAGAGAGATGCCATCTATAGCGAGAGAAAGCTGTAGCTACGTACAATGCAGATTTAGCTATTCCGAAAGCTGCTGAAGAAATGGATAGATGCCAGTAACCTAACTGTTAGAGAGCGTAGCCTACTCTTTAGGTTTGATCTTTAACTTCACTTTGAGCCACTCCTTCATCATTAACCTTGGTGATAATATCCAGCAGGCTATCTTTTGAAACTCGATATTTGTCAAATGATATTGATCCGTTTTACAGTCCGTTAACTCCTATCTTTTCTCCTAAGTCTTGAGTGAGAATATTCTTCAGTGGTTTTCCAGATTGATCAGCTATTGGGATAAGGAAAGGGTTCACACCAGCTACAGATCCCTTATTGACGATTGTTTTGGCGAATATCACAGCATGAGTAACTAAATTCGTATTTCCAACACCTCCTACCCAGTATTTTTGGAAAAATGGAGTCACTGTGTTCAGCACCCATTCTTTAGTCTTTGGATCGAAGTCAGCAGTGGTTCCAATTTGTTTAGGAGTGGTCTCACAACCGAGCTATGCGAGTGCGAACGTCAAAGGAATACTTTTTGCTTCGAGCTCAGCAAGAAGACTCTTATGGCTTTGATTTCCTAAATGTAAAATAGCGGATGCTGCTGTGTTGTGTACAATTAACAAAGCAGTTGTAGAAGGATCGATCGAACTAAGAGTCTAATATGTAAGGAAATGGCTGAGTGGGTTGCTCTTGACAGTATTACTATTTATCTGTGGCAGTAGTTTTTTGAAACCGTCACATGTGTGGCGAATTTTAGTTTAAATCGAGGCATTGAACTGAGGGTTCCAGAATTTATCAGAAAACTATTTGATGAGATCGTTTTTGAAATCAAGAGGAAGTTCATAGAGTCTTCGAGAAAGATCATTTGTAGGACTAATTTTTCTAAGTTAATACTCCTTCATTTTTCCAATCGCAAGGTGGTGATTAAGAGTTAGATCGTAGTGATCATGGTTTTAGTTTACCATAAGTCCGATGTCGAACCCTCTTTCTGCGAAAATAGGTGGCCACTTAATGTTCATAGCGTATATCTGTGGAAATTCTAAATGTTTTACACCTATTATGTAGTCTAGACGCTGTTTTAGAGGGCCTTGGTTTTCATAGAAGGGTAGATAGACTTGGTGAATATCGTGCTGTTGATCAAACATTGCCTGAGCTACCTTTTACTCAGTTGGTGAAAACTCAGAAGGAGGTCCTAGACCTACGATTTGAGTAAAATGGTTGTCATAGATGTCTCTGTAGTGGCAGAGAGGAGGGTATGCATGTAAAGCTCCACTGGACCACGAAACCACAACTAAATCTTTATTATCTCCTCCGTATTTCGGAAGGACCTCGATAATTTTAAGATAAGCATTGTGAATATCGTTGACGCAGTCATAGGCTCCATAAAGAGGCAGCTGTCTAAATCCAACAGTCACCAGCATATACCCGTGCTAAATATACTCTTTGCCTAAATACTCAAATGCATCCTCAGCTCCATTGACGTAAAATCCTCCATGGATATAGACAGCGGTTCTCATAGGTTTCCTGGGTTTGACGGTAGGGGCGTAGATAGAGAACTTGAGGGTTGGATGATCCCCATATCTAACAACGTGCCTAGTGTAGATTCCAGATCTGCTGGCGATATAGGATTTGCGAAGGATTTCCTTCCAGAAAGCTTGCACAACATTGGTGCTTCTTTAATTGTGCACTAAAGGAATCATCCAGATCTTTTGGAAGTAGTTCTCGTAATCCTATCTATCTTCCGGAAGAATATCCTTGTAGTACTGAGGCTCGATAGTAGCTTTGGCCCTAGCCCCACTTCTCAGGACTTTGCTAGCCCTTTTTTAGTTCTTAAGTTCATATAACCTTTCCCTTTCGTTCATTCCAACAATTACTACGCTAATTCTGGGGTGTTGTCAGTTTTAATTGCGTGCTTATTACGTCATAAATGAGAATATAAACAAACCTACAACCAAATTAATGATAACAATAAAGTTGAAGGACTAAATACAAAAATGGGTTGCACAAGAGCGTAGAATGAAACCAAATGGTTATATTCTGAAACAACTTTAAGAATATAACAATCTTTAAGATTCTCCTGCTTTCTATTCAGGTATTGAAGAAATGAGTTGAAATTCCTACATGGATATTCCGACTCTAGATTGTTGTTTATTGTAGCAAGCTAACAAATAATAACTATGAGAATGGGATAGGAGAGTTATCTAAGATTTTGCGTTTATTATGTATAAATCTTATACGATATGAGTCTAAAGAAGATAGTCAGCAAAATATTAACACCAACTGTTCCGATCGTTAGAATACACGGAATGATCAATCCGCAAATGTACAAGCTCCAGCTTACGAAGGGTCAACATCGTTTAAAATAACCTGAATGCAATTAGTACTATTACAGCCAAGGCAGTTGCTGTTTCCATAAATTCCTCTGGGGGACTCCCACTTCAGAGTCAGATAATTGTTTAGAAACTTCACAGGTTCTGTCATAAACACCATCTTCCTCTCCTAACATTTGCAGAAGATGTTGCGGCTTCCGCTGCTTACATGATACTATGCGCAGGAGATAAAGTTTATGCTGACAGAACCAGCATGGTGGGGAGCATAGGCACATTAGTTCAACGTGTCAACCTGCAAGGCTTTAGCGACTGGTCTGGCATAACATCAAGGCTCATAACTTCTAGCGAGTATTTGGCAAATAACTCAGCAAGCATCTTTTTAAGTATGCTGACCCCTTCAAAAACCCTACAAAATAGTCATAATAGATGCTCGATGCATTTGCCCAACAAATCCACAGCAAATTTGTAGAGTTTGTTTAGCAGTACAGGTCGAAGCAACTGAAAGTTGAACCTTAGAAGCGAAAGAGTGAGATTTACAGTGCAAGGTTATTCGATGGCGAAGTAGCAGCCAAGTTTGGTTTAGTAGATGAAATCGGAACAATCATTTAAATTCTCGATAGAGATTATCCTGAATGTAAGTTCAATTCAAAACTCTACGAATCGTGGAAGGACAGAATGGATTGGATTCATCTATGATCTAGCAAAATACAAAATCAGTTTGTGCGAATATTAACGATCGCTTTAAATATGTGTATGTTTGAGTGAGCGCATCTTACGATTTATATTCTTTATATCTTTATTTAATTGTAGAAGGACTACTATGTCACTATTCGAAGAACTCGAATGCAAAACCAGGGTTTCAAAACAGCATCTAAATCCAACTCCGAAGCCTTCAGTCGAACTCTCATAGCTTCCGGAAATTAGCTAAGAGTAACCAGTTCGTTATAAAACCCAAGCATAGATCCTTAAATAAATAATCGTTCAAAAGAACCAGGAAATAGCTTAGTTGAGACTCCAAATTC